>JADBJO010032248.1:0-15894 GCA_016801955.1 Conus betulinus
TTTCATTAAGTTACACAAAAGAGATGTAATCAATTGATATGCTATGACCACGTGTACTATGTATACTTTTGACATAAAGACAGAGACACTGAGACAAGAGATACAGAAAAAAGAGATAGGCAGTGACTAAGAGAGAGAGAGAGAGAGAGAGAGAGAGAGAGAGAGAGAGAGAGAGAGAGAGAGAGAGAGACAGAGAGACAGACAGACAGACAAAAAGAAAGACAGACAAACAGACAGACAGTCAAACAGACGACGGGACAAACAGACAGACATAGACGCAGACTCACAGACAGACAGACAGAGAGGAAAGGACAAAAAACATGCAGTCTGATAGACAGACTCACGAGAAGAGAAAAAGAAAAAACAGAAAAGAAGAAAGGAAATTCTATCATTCAAAATTTTTCCTCCAATCAGAATTTTTTTGTTGTTGTTGTTGAAATGCTGCTGCCATGATTGCAGACACTGACGAGCGAGGCCAGCGTTGGCACAATCAATCTAATTAAACCCCCCCCCCCCCCCCCCCCCCCCCCCCACCTTAGAACAACCAGGAAAAAAAAACACACACACACGCATAACAAAAACGCCACACAACCAGTCACAGAAAGTATTGTGCAAGAAATTGCCTTGATTTATGATCATTACTTCTTCTTGTAACTCTCTTTTTTTCTTTTTTTCTTTTTTTTTCCTGCTTTGTTCAGTCAGTTCGTGTAATTATGCAACTGCAAACAAACTGATGATCGTGTTAAAACGCTGAGTAATTACAAAGTCGACCCCATGTGAATGTTGTTTGTTTGTTTTTTTTCCCTTCTTAGTTTGAACTGAATCAGAAGACGTAGTGTTGCACGTGACGTGCCGTTGCACAGCCAGGCCAAAGCAGCATAAAAGGCAGGAAAAGCAGTTTGTTTAATTAATGCTTGTCGACGGAGTAGCTGTGTCTTGGAAAGCTGGTTGGTTTGTTCCTTTCTTTCTATTGTTGTAGCCGAATCCAATGGAAATCGGCCGACTGATTGTGTGGGGGTGGGTGGGAGGGTGGGTGGGTGCGTGCGTGCGTGCGTGCATGCGTGTGTGTGTGTGTGTGTGTGTGTGTGTGTGTGTGTGTGTGTGTGTGTGTGTGTGTTGTGTGCGTGCGTGCGTGTGTGTGTGTGTGTGTGTGTGTGCGTGCGCGCGCGTGTGTGTTGTTGTGTATTGTTGTTCAGTCTGGTCGCCATTGTGTTGTTGTTGTTGTTGTTGTTGTTGTTGTTGTTGTTGTTCCTCCTGGACCCCTACCAGGTGGTCAGTCAGTACGTTCTGTCAAGTTGCCAATTCTGTTCATCTCAAGGGCTGTAAACCTGCGCTACCTCATGGACAGTTGTTTTTCCATGTATCTTGGATTTTAAAGGAAAAAAGAAAAGGAGGCACTGGCAATGAAAATGCTGTCACTGCGGTCCGCGTGGCTTTATCTGGTGGATGTTTCCCCAGGTATCTGTTCAAAAAAAAAAAAAAAAAAAAGCAAACAAACAGAAAAGAAAACAACAACAACAACAAAACTGGGTCAGCATGAAAAGGCTGTCCACTTTCCCTGTTTCATGGATTTTCCAGTATCTTTGTTTAATATATTTAAGAAAATTTAAAAAAAAAAAAAACATTATGCATGAAAAGGCCGTTTTAGTGCTATCCAGGTGCACTGTCTCTTGCAATTTTTTCTCAGATACCTGTGTAAGGTAAGGTAAGGTAAGGTAAGGTAGGTAAGGTAAGGTAAGGTAAGGTAAGGTAAGGTAAGGTAAGATGAGGTGAGGTGAGGTGAGGTAAGGTAAGGTAGTGTTGCTTATAGCCCAGCCGACCGCAGAGGGCCATATCAAGGCTGTCACCGCGTTCAAGTCAACTCACAAATCAGGAAAATTAAATTCATAGAGCCTTTCAAAGTGTACATTCTAAAAACACACCGGAACCTTCGTTTGAAAATCTTTCGTCCGTAAAATCTTAAATCAGATGCAAAATGTTACTCTCCCTCAAAAATTCAAAGATCACGTCAGGCGGGACATCTTTGAACAAAGTTTTGATGGAGTCTGCGGTAAAGTGTTTGTGTCTCACATGATTCGAGTCCCAACACTCTAAAAGAGCATGTTTCACAGTGAGTGGTACATGATATGGAGTGCACCATGGAGCTTCTTCACCTTCTAAAAGATAAGAATGGGTGTAAAAGGAGTGGCCTGTGTGCATACAGCACAAGACTGTTTCTTCTTTACGGCCGCCTATGGAACATGGTAAAAACTTTCAGTTTTGGACGGGGGGAGGGGGCAGAATAGCTCAGTTGGTAGAGCGCCGGACTCGTAATCCAAGGTTGCGGGTTCGAATCTCCACCGAGCCGTTTGGGTACAGTGGGATTTTCCCCTCGGAGTTAACGTTAGTTATGACTCCATTTCCCACACAGTCGTTCGAATGAGACTATAAACCGAGGTTCCGTGTGTGAACGCACACATAACATCTTGCACACACGTAAAATCCCATCACCAACTTTCGGAAGAGAAGGCCAGTTTGCCCGTTGGTAGGAATGACACGTTACACATAGCATGCACCTTCCGTGAAGATGGAGTATGGCTGCCTTAATGGCGGGATAAAATATACAGTCATGCACACAAAACTCTACTCCCTTTGTAGGGTAGATGGGATTAATACTTGCCTGTCCATATAGGGAGTGTCCGCAGGAGTATCAGCCTGCGTACGCAGAAGAAGAAGAAGGACGGATTTTGTACACTTTGTTATCCAACTGCATGTTCCATTCCTCTTGCCAGAGGTCTTTGACATAAGCCTGTCTTTTGGGTTTCAAATCAGTGTGAGGAATAGACAATCTACTCAACTCTTCCTTTGTGGCACTCTTGGCAAGTTGATCATCCACCTCGTTGCCGTGAGTGCCCATATGGCTGGGAACCCAAGCAAAAACTATGTTGTATCCTTCTTATTTCAGAGTGGCATGCAGCTGGAATAATAATAACAGCTGAGGGTGCTTGGGATTACGGCCGGCAAAGGCCGCCAAAGCAGACAGGGATTTTGACGAATGGGGAAATCTTTATGTTTTGATTTAATAACCATTTCAAGAGCCTGGTCCAAGGCTGTCAACTCAGTAGCGTAGATGGGAGCTGTCTGTGGGAATGTGTTCAGAACATCACTGAGGGGGGTCTGTTGCCCAAAACACAGCAGAGGCAACTCCCTCCTCAGATCTGGAACCGCCGGTGAAAATTCTAAAGAAGGATGGAAACTTCAAACACAGTCTGGCAAAAAAAGGACTTTTGGCCAAGGATCTAGTGGTGCAAGGCAAAATCAAACCGGATCTCTAGAGTGAAGAAAGTCCATGGAGGGTCATCAGGAAACTTGGATAGATCTCAAACTACGGAGTACTCCAAGGTCTATACCTGCTTTTGTTCAAATGGGGAAGCATACGAATTCCCAAGGGTGGAAGGGACTGGTGTGGTCATCAAATTCTTTTGGAACTTGGGGTCAAGTGTACCTGTGTTACACAACAACAAAACCAACCAACAAACCAACCAAAACAGCGTAAGCATAAAAAGCTGTTAGAGCTGTCCAAACAAACAAACAAGAACAGCGTAAGCATGAAACAGCTGTCAATGCTGTCCAAACAAACAAACAAAAACAGCGTAAGCACGAAAAAGCTGTTAGAGCTGTCCAAACAAACAAACAAAACAGCGTAAGCATGAAAAGCTGTTAGAGCTGTCCAACAAACAAACAAAAACAGCGTAAGCATGAAACAGCTGTCAGTGCTGTCCACCTGCGTGGTCTCATGGAGAGATTTTGCCCCCCCCCCCCCCCCCCCCCCCCCCCCATCTTTGTTATCACCCAGTCAAAAGGAAATCAAGCCAACTGAACTTTCTATTTTTTCCAGGATACTTAGTGTTAAATCAATGATACCAACTTTTCACTTTACTCATGTGTTGAAGTCGCGCGCTGTGTCATCAATTTTTTTTTCTTCTCCTCCTTTTTAACCCTTTTCTTTTTATTTCATTTCATTTCATTTTTTTTTTCGATTATTTTATTTTCATTTCATTTCATTTTATTTTGTCAGACATATTTGTTTTCACCGAGTCCAAGGGAAACGTCCCCCCCCTTTTTTTTTTTTTTTTTTTTTTTTTTTTTTTTTTTAACCAGAACGTCTCTTCGGTGTTCAATGTGCTACACCAAGTTCAAATTTCTTCTGTTTATCTATTTGGACACAAAGGACAAGACTACGATTTTGCTCGCTGTTCTCGTGTCTATCTGCACGAGGATGGACTGATCAGGCCGAGCCTGGCATTGAATAGTCTCTTGCAGTGTGGACAGGGCAGATCTGGGTATGAACTGAATGAAAGGTGGGATGCTTGCTCTGTTGTTGTTGTTGTTGTTGTTGTTTGTTTGTTGTGTTTTTTTTTGTTTTTGTTTGTTTGTTTGTTTGTTTGTTTTTTTTTTTCCCGTAGCTGACGTTTCTGCTCCTGTGCCTCCACTCGCCTCGTTTCAAAGTCTCACTCCAGACTAATATTACTAATATCTTCTGACCACTGTCATTGGCACTGTGTGGCTGGCCAGCAGATCACATTTCCCGGCGACTGCAATTTCAAAACAGCGCACTGCGAGTTGTCCTTAACGATCTAAACAGAAAAAGGAAAAAAAAAAAAAAAAGGAAAAGGAAGAAGAAAGAAGAATAAAATTGGAGACCGCGCTACACCATTTGCTGAGACGGCTTCACAGGTGGCCTGTTCAATGTCGTCATCATCACAAAGAAAAGCTCTTGCCTTTTTTTCTTTCACCATTCTCTTCCACCAAACATGTCCTCCGCGCTCCGCGTATACCAGTCGTCACGTACCCTCCGATCTTCTGGTCAGAAGACACCTACGCCAAATTCAAAATCGCTTGGTGAGTGTTCCTCAAGTTCTGATGCCCCAATTGTTTGGAACTCACTGCCTACCACGTTACGAAATCAGCCCACCTTGTCTGCTTCAAACAGCACCTGAAATTCATCTTTTCAGGCCAGTATTTCGAACACTGCTTTACCTACACTGTGTGCACAGAAGTAATGAGGTAAGAATGTTTTTTGTAGTTATGTGAATGAATGAAGGTCCGAATGATACCTTTTCCATGAGAATTCTGTACGATATCTGAGAACGCAATTCGATGAGAATTCTGAATGATATCTGAGAACGCAATTCGATGAGAGTTCTGAATGATATCTGAGAACGCAATTCGATGATGAAATTCTGAATGATATTTGAGAACGCTATTCGATGAGAATTGTGAATGATATCTGAGAACGCAAATCGATGAGGATTCTGAATGATATCTGAAATCGCAATTCGATGAGAATTCTGAATGATATCTGAAAGCGCAATTCGATAAGAATTCTGTACGATATCTGAGAACGCATATCGATGAGAATTCTGAATGATATCTGAAGCGCAATTCGATGAGAATTCTGAATATCTGAAAGCACAATTCGATGAGAATTGCGCTGTACAAATATTTTCTATTTTACGATGACAACGAAGGCGACGATGACAACGACGACGACGATGACGACGACGATGACGATGTTGATGACGACAACGACTACGACAACAATGACGATGATGATGGTGATGATGATGATGATGATGATGATGGTGATGATGGTGATGGTGATGATGATGATGGTCATGATGATGATGATCATGGGTGATGATGATGATGATGATGATGGTGATGATGATGATGATGATGATGATGATGACGGTGATGATGATGATGATGATGATGATGATGACGGTGATGATGATGACGGTGATGATGATGATGATGATGATGATGATGACGATGATGACGACGATGATGATGATGATGATGATGGTGATGATGATGATGATGATGATGATGATGATGATGATGATGATGATGATGATGATGATGATGGCACTGAACGTCCAGAGACCTGCTCCGTTTCAGGACACCTGGTTTTCCTGATTCCAACCCCTCCCCCTATCACTGGAATAAAAATGTTCTGCTCGATATATCACTGGAATAAAGTGTTCTGTCTGCTAAATATATCGCTGGAATAAAAAGTGTTCTGCTAAATATATCACTGGAATAAAAGTGTTCTGTCTGCTAAAGACATCACTGGAATAAAAGTGTTCTGTCTGCTAAATATATCGCTGGAATAAAAGTGTTCTGCTAAATATATCACTGGAATAAAAGTGTTCTGTCTGCTAAAGACATTACTGGAATAAAAGTGTTCTGTCTGCTAAATATATTACTGGAATGTAAAGTGTTCTGTCTGCTCAATATATCACTGGAATAAATGTGTTTCTGTCCACCTAAATATATCGCTGGAATAAAGTATTCAGTCTGTTAAATATATTACTGGAATAAAAGTGTTCTGTCTGCTAATGACATCACTGGAATAAAAGTGTTCTGTCTGCTAAATATATCACTGGAATAAAAGTGTTCTGTCTGCTAAATGTATCACACTGAAACAAAAGTGTTCTGTCTGCTAAAGACATCACTGGAAGAAAGTGTTCTGTCTGCTAAAGATATCACTGGAATAAAAGTGTTCTGTCTGCTCAATACATCACTGGAATAAAAGTGTTCTGTCTGCTAAAGACATCACTGGAATAAAATGTGTTCTGTCTGCTCAATATATCACTGGAATAAAAGTGTCCTTTCTGCCGAATATACACTGGCATAAAAGTTACCCGTCTGGCGAATACATCATGGAATATAAGTTACCTGTCCACCAAATATATCACTGAAATAAAAGTGTTTTGTCTGCCGAATATATCACAGAAATAAAAGTGTTTTGTCTGCCGAATATATCACAGAAATAAAAGTGTTTTGTCTGCCGAATATATTGCGGAATATAAGTTTACCAGTCTGTCAAATACATCACTAGGATAAATGTGTTCTGTCTGCAAAATATATCACTAGAATAAAAGTGTTCTGTCTGCTAAATGTAATACTGGAATAAAAAAAAATTACCCTATCTGTCAGATGTGTAATACTGGAATGAAAGCCACCAGCCTGCGAAATGCAATCCTGGAGTAAAAGCCACTGGCCAGCAATCATGCCACTGGAACAAACAGAACCTACCCTTCGGTATATCACCCTGACTTGAAAGCGACCTGCACGCCAAACATGCACCCTGGACTGAAGGCCCACCTGCCTGCGAAATCTAATCCCGGAAGAAGAGCAACCAGGGAGCCTGCGACACGTAATACTGGAATGAAAGCGACCCGTCAGCTGAAGCTTAGTCCTGGAATGAAAAGCGCCTGCCGTGCCCGACCCCTTCTCTGGGATGAAAGTGATGTAGAGAGACAACCCACCACGGCGCAGACCTGTGGCCGCACAAGCGTTACGTCAACGAACAGGCGTGACCCACAATCTCTCCGGTGACCCTAGAGGCCCCGCAAGGTCATGCCACTCATGTCTGGCTGGACACGACAGCCACACTTGACTGCACTTCAGAATCATCTCACTGACAGGAAGCGTCTGACACGTGCAAGAAAAGGCGTCCACGAAACATCCAACTCTGGAATAATGAGAAAATTTGAATTTTTTTTTTTTTTTTTTTTTTTCTTTTTGATTGCGAGACGAACAGGAGAAGCAGCTAATAACGACTAAGTGGTTTCTTGTTCTTTGTCACTGTCCTAACCTGAAGAAGACCCAAGAGGTCGAAATGCCTTGTGTCTAGTCCTGTACTCTGTTTGTCTGTGTCCTTGGCGGTAAATAACCTACCCTCTTTTGAAAGTTTGCTTCATTTTCCGCCCTCAGTCACTCCGTTTTGAAACTTTGGAATGGGAGACGTGAGGTGGAGAGGGAGTGGGGGATGGTGGGATTGTTAGGAGGTGGAGGGGAGGGGAGGGGAGGGAATGAACGCTGTGGGTGTGGGGGCAGGCTGGGGGGAGGTGGGTATTATATTAGTGGTTGAGCGTGTTGGGCACCCAGCGGAAAGTTTGGCTTCATACCCTTCTTTGGAACCAGGTGCATAATTGTGTGTACCTCTGTCTGGTCGCTACGCGCGTTCGTCAAGATGTGCAGCGGAGTGTGACCGCCCTTTGAAAAGTTAACACCCCGCTTACTTCCCACCTGCATAATCCCTTCCTACCGCCCCCCCCCCCACCCCCCCACCCCCCCCCCCCATCCCCCACCTCCTCCACCTTCTCCCTCCCAGCCCCTCCTCCTCCTTTACCCCCCGCTCATCCCCGTCATTTCTTCCTCCCCCCCCCCCGCCCGCCCTTCCCTTCCCACACTGCTAAACAGCCAGACCATAAGAAGAAGGCGCAGTGTCTATGCCGTCTTTTGGGGACCATGCCATGTACACTCCTTGCCTTATACGTCTCGCTTGGAGTCTAGTCCGTTTTTTTTTTTTTTTTTGTTTTTTTGTTTTTTTGTTTTTTTGTTTTTTTTTTGGGGGGGGGGGTTTTTTTTCTTTTCTTTTCTTTTTTTTTTCGTTCCTTTTTTTTTTGTCCTATAAGAAAAAAAAAATATCTAGGACGTACGATGGGGCACTTCTTCTTCCCTCTGACATTTACAAAGTATGTCTCTGGAACGGGTCGGCATGTGAGACGGTACAGGCGAGGAAGCGAGCGCGAGCGAGCGAGCGAGAGAGAGAAATATATATATAGCGAGAGACAGACAGAGACAGAAAAAGAGACAGAAAGACAGAGAAAGAGACAGACAGACAGACAGAAAAAGAAACAGACAGATAGGCAGACAGACAGAAGCAGAAAAGGGGGGGGGGGGGGGGGGGGGGAGCGAGAGAGAGAGAGAGAGAGAGAGAGAGAGAGAGAGAGAGAGAGAGAAGGAAATACAAACATACACACACACACACACACACACACACACACACGCACGCACGCACACACACACACACACACCACACGCGCGCGCCGCGCGCGCGCGCGCGCGCGCGCACGCACACACACACACACACACAGAGAATAGACGAGAGAAACAGAGACAGACAGACAGACAGACAGAGCGTTGTGCATATACAGAGCTAGAGGCAGGCAGACACAGAGGTAACACAGAGAGCCCAGAGAGCCAGACAGGAGAGAGAGAGAGAGAGAGAGAGAGAGAGAGAGAGAGAAGAGAGAGAGAGAGAGAGAGAGAGAGAGAGAGAGAGAGAGAGACAGACAGACAGAGAGAGAGAAACAGGACAGACAGACAGACAGTTGCACATAAGCACAGCTAGCGGCTGGTAGAGAGAGAGAGAGAGAGAGAGAGAGAGAGAGAGAGAGAGAGAGAGAGGAGAGAGGAGACAGAGAGAGAAGGGACAGAGACAGAGAAAGTGAGACAGAGAGAGACAGGAGACAGAGAGAGAGAGAGAGAGAAGAGAGAGAGAGAGAGAGAGAGAGAGAGGAGAGAGAGAGAGAGAGAGAGAGAGAGAGGTCCAGTCCGTCATCATGGTGAACTGTAACGTAGTCGAACCAGCTACAAGCTTCAACCTAGTTGTTACTCTTCAATACATTGTGAACGTCAACCTAGAGTTTTAAACCCATCTCAGAGCGAGGTATAGTTGATCTCTCCGTAGAACATCATAGGGTAATTATACCTCCAACAAGAATGGTTCTGGGATTCGGACTGAACTAACTTTTTTTCTTTCTTTGTTCTTCTTTCTTCTTCTTCTTCTTTTTTTTTTTTTTTCCTCATTTTTTCTTCTTCATCTTCTTTTCCTTTCTTTCTTTTGCTTTCTTTTTCGTTTTTTTTTTTTTTTTAATTTTTTTTGTTTTTGTGGTTTTTTTTTGTTTTTGTTTTTTTTGATTTTTTTTTTTTTTTATCTTTATTTCTGTTTTGTATGATTTTTTTTCTTTTCTTGATTTTTTTCTTTACTTATTTCGTTTATTTTTTTTTAATTGTTATCTTGATTTCAGTTCAGGTTTTTTTTTTTTTTTTTTAATTTTTTTTTATTCTTTTTTTATTTTTTTTGTATTTTTTCATTTGTTTGTATTTTTTTTTCTTTTTATTGTTTTGTTTTTTTTTTCTCTCTTTTTGTCTTGTTTTTTTTTTTTTTTTTTTTCCCCTTTCTTTCGCTGCGTCTTCTTTTTTTGTTATTTCTTCTTTCCTTTTTTCTCCTCCCCTCTTAACCCTTCATTTTTTTTTTTTTTTTCCTTTTTTTATTTTTCTCCTTTTTTACCTCTTTTTCCTTCTTTTGGTTTTTTCTTTTTTTTGCTCTTTCTTCTTTTTTTGTTTTTTCGTCTTTTTTATTTTTTTTTTAGCTTTTCCTTTTTTTGTTTTGCTGTTTGTACAAGCAAGAAGCAGGAAGTGCGAGGTGGGTGGAAGGGAAGTGTAGGAGCGGGGGGGTGGGGGTGTGGGGAGGGGCTTCTCCGATCATAGAGCAACATCGTGTTCTTCCCAGCGTTCCATCAAAGACCAGGTTGTGACGATAGTTCGCATCCTACCTGGCACTTAAATTTATCAGATGAGGTGAAACTCTCAAAGGGAGTGTCCTCTCATAGTCCTAGGCCACCTGGCTGTTTTTATCCAGCCATGTTTGTGTTGGTTGCTGACTCAATGGAAGCTGGTGGCTTTTGGGTGTGGTGTGTGGTGGGTGTGTGTGGGGGGGGGGGGGGGGGGGAGGCGATCAAGTCCTTTGAGTCCGAATGGAGTTGATGTGGTTTTGTTCTCGCAGCGCATCCCGGAAAAACGATGAGCAGGACGTGATGTGCCTCTGTAAACGACATTAAATACATTATTCATTACCTTTCTCACAATTTTTTTTCATCCAGGTGTGTGTGTGTGTGTGTGTGTGTGTGTGTGTGTGTGTGTGTGTGTGGTGTGTGGGAGTGTATGTGCGTGTGTGTACGCGCGCGCGCCTGTGTGTGTGTGTATGTGTGTGTGTGTGTGTGTGTGTGTGTGTGGGGGTGTGTGTGGTGAGAGAGAGAGAGAGAGAGAGAGTGAGTGAGTGTGCGCACGTGCGTGCGTGTGTGTATGTGTGTGTGTGTGTGTGCGCGCACGCGCGCGTGCGCATGAATGCGTCTGTGTGTGTGTGTGTGTGTGTGTGTGTGTGTGGTGTGTGTGTGTGTGTGTGTGTGTTCGTGTGTGTGTGTGTGTGTGTGTGTGTTGTGTGTGTGTGTGGGTGTTTAGTTTCAGAGCATCATACCCCAATTTCTACACGACTTGAAAACACTAGTCATCACTATAACTGTGAATCAAGACCAGTTGAAACCACAGAGGATATCCTTCGAAGGTTTGGTAAAGACAGCAAGACTGGTGCGCGCACACACACACACACACACACACACACACACACAACACACACACACACACACACACACACACACACAATTGCCCACTCACCACACGCGCACAGACGTCTTTCAAACGGACACTTTCGAAAGTTAACCAAACATGGTGACTCTGAGGAAAGTCGTCATTTCCATGACCACGATGCTTGATAAAACAACCACAACCCCCAAAACAACCCTTCTCCCTTAAAGAGAACGTGCCTGTCAACAAACAAACAAAACAAACAAAAACCCCGAAAAATGGCATTGACGAAGACATCCGTGTGTTTACTTCACTGTCATCAAGATCGACAAGGCTGCGCCAGTCTTGAATAAATGTTTATGTGTGTTTTTACTCCTCTCTCCAGTTGTTGGTGCTCTGTAGATGTGACAGGTACAGCCGCCGATATGTGAACAAGGCTGGAACATCCTCTGTGTTTGGTTTTTTTTTTGCAGGAGAAGTGCTGTGTGTTGTCATTTCTGCTAGGCGATTCGCGGTGTCGTAAGCAGCATTCGTTTTTGGAATTACGCACTTGTCTTTCTTTCATCATGGAAGCAAGAGTTACCCTACTTGTTTTTGGTGTCTACTGTTTACTGTTCCCTGCCTCATTTCAGATTTCTTTTCATTCCCAATCAACCCGAGGTTACCCGTATTTGTTACCGTTCGTTCATGTGTTTGTTTGACTAAAATTAAAGACAGAAAAGGCTGTGCATAAATGTTCATTTGTGTTTGTCCATTTCTCCAGTTGTTGTTGCTGCGTAGATTGCCAGATATATGGGCAAGCTTGGAATTTTTTTTTTTTTTTTTTTTTTTTTTTTTTTTTTTTTTTGGGGGGTGGGGGGGGGGAGCTGGGGGTGGGTGGGTGGGTGTTCCTTGTTTGTTGTGTGCCGTCATTTCTACTAGGCATTGGGTGTCGTAGGCAGCAGCGCGATCATCTGGAGTTGTGGGCGTGGATTTATTTCATCACGGGAGCACGAGTTACCTCGCTAGCGTGTTGTACACCATCAAACTGCGTTGTTGATTGTGCCACCCCCCCCCCCCCCACCCCCCGCCCATGTATTTGGTGGGAGCAGCTGCTCCCGGGGGGGGGGGGGGTGGGGGGGGCACGGGGACCTATAAACATTTCTGTTCAGCCCAGTAGTAGATGAATATGCATGCCCTCCTTGTCGCCACACGTTCTCCCTCGTTTGTGCAGACATCGGCGTGCAAGTCTCTGTCAAAGTTCACAGCACGTATCTCTTCCATTCCCGTTTGTCCTTCAAACCCGCCCCACTTCTCTCCCTCCCTGTCCCCTCCCCCCCCCACCCCCAACCTACCCCTATGCTCCCCCGTCCCTACCTCTTCTTCCTCGCCGTCAATACCTGACCCGTGAGAAGAAGGGCAGTAGTAGCGCCTCCAGGAGGTAATCATTCTGCCCGTCGATGACTTGGCTCTTTTGGCCTCCCGCATGAATAACTGCACTTGAAGGCTCTGTCCTCCCGTCCGTCCGTCCGTCCGTCTCTCTCTCTCTGTCTCTGTGGGTGTGTGTGTGTGTGTGTGTGTGTGTGTGTGTGTGTGTGTGTGTGTGTGTGTGTGTTTACACGCACGCGCACGCGTGGTGTGTGTGTGTGTATCTGTGTGTGGGGAGTGTGTGTGTGTGTGTGTGTGTGTGTGTGTGTGTGTGTGTGTGTGTGTGTGTGTGTGTGTGTGTGTGTTCGCGTATGTGCATGCGTGCTTGCGTGTGTGCACGCACGCGCAAGTGTGTGTGTGTGTGTGTGTGTGTGTGTGTGTGTGTGTGTGTGTGTGTGTGTGTGTGTGTGTGTGTGTGCGTGTGTGTGTGTATGTGTGTGTGTGTGCGTGCGTGTGCGTGTGTGTGTTGTATGCACTGAAACTGAACAAAAAGTGGGCAGTGAGCTTTGAAAGGAACGAGAGAGAGAGAGAGAGAGGGGGGGGGGGGGGGAGACAGAGACAGAGACAAAGAGACAGACAGACAGACAGACAGACAGAGTGTGAGGGAGAGAGAAGTTGCAGCGATTCCCTATCTGTGGCAGTCCATGGCCCTGGTCTGATATCGGCTACCCCAGTGCCACGGAACAAACAAGTTCTAGACATTTTCATGCAGGTACCTATGGAAACCTGAGTGATATCTCTGCCTCACTGCTTTCCATACTACCGAACGTTTTCATCCTCTTCCGTCGCTCACTTCCCCCCCCCCCCCCTCTCCCCCCTCCCCTCCCCCATTTCCTCCTCTCTCCAATCCTTCCTTTTGCAATGAAAGTTATTTTACGGTTGCATACACACTACATCATCATCACAACATGTTCATGAGATTAACGAATGGCATGCAGCAGTCACCTCAAAGCCAATACCAGTTATAACCTTATAGATAGGAAACGTGTATGGGATGCATATACTAACTGGAAAGAAGAAGAAGAAGAAGAAATACAAGACAAGTCCTTGACTCTGGGATTATGCCGTTTCTCGCTGGTTCTGAACACAGACATACACACTGTGCGGTGGCCGAAGTCGGCTGCGCAGCAGGCTGGGACCTTCAAGATGGCGGAAGGAGAGAACAGGCCCGGAAGGTCTACGCGAAGTCTAGTGTGTATGTCTGTGGTTCTGATTTCCTTCCGTCTACAGCCACTCGCCCACGACTTCAGGCCGTAGTCGGATCAGCAGGTGGCGTGTAGCTTCCTCGAGGGGCAAATGCGGGTAGGGGAGGTGGACGGGGGTGGAGGAGCCACCCCGCCTCCAACCTCCCACCCCGAATATTCCGTCTCTGGTCCCAGTCCACGGTTACAGCTTTGGCCCCAAACGCTCTGTATTCTTCGTTACACTCCAAGCTGCACCTGGGTTTCGTCATCAGATCAGACAGTATCAAACCATCTTCATCGCCAAACGCTCGGTGTTTCTCCGTTACACTCTAAGCTGCACCTGGGTTTTGTCATCAGATCAGACAGTATCAAACCATCTCCATCGCACAGCACAGCCCTTGAGCCGTTTCAGACCTGACTCTGAGGCTGGTCTCATGTCCGTTCCAGACCTGACTCTGAGGCAGGTCACATGTCTGTTTCTTTTGCTATGCGAGCACCATCTACATGACCCTTCATTTTCCTGCCGTCTGCCAGACTTTTTCACTCCAGAATTTTTGCGCCCCTTCCAATGGCGTAGAAACACAAGGAGTCCACAAGTCGTGCCACGTTCTCTTAGTTTTGCTAACATATGGCATGGAAACTAGTTTACTGATCCCCAAATTCCAGGATAAAATCATCTTTCTCACATTCTAATAAAAAAAAAAAAAAAAAGAAATTATCACAGAGCTAGCGCGATTTTCGTCTGTGTTCAAACTTAATAATGTACTGGCCCCAGATTCCAGGATAAAATCATCTTTACCACATTCAAACAACAAAAGCAAACAACAACAACAAACAAAACTGTCACAGATGCAGGGCAATTTTCTTCTTCTGTTCAAACTTTGTTTTTACTACTTGACCTTTGCTGTACGGCCGAGCTCTGGCCCCCCCCCCCCCCCCCCCCCTCCCCCCCTGAGAATCCGCCTCCCCCCGCCTCCCACCTTCTCCCCCCCCCTCCCCCCTGTAACCTAAGATCCCCCCCCCCCCCCCCCCCCAATTAATCGTTCTCCACCCAAACCTCTTCCACAAGGAGACCTTACCCGCCGCACCGAAGAAGGGCAGCAGGGCTGGTGCACCCGTCCTTGCTGGTGGTGGTGGTGGGGATGGTGGTGGGGGAATTTTTGTCTTTTTTTTTTTTCCCCATTTTTGTGTTTGTTTCTGTGTGTGTGTGTGTGTGGTGTGTGTGTGTGTGGGTGCGCGGTGTGTGTGTGTGTGTGTTTGTGTGTGTGTGGGTGTGTGTGTGTGTGTGTGTGTGTGTGTGTTTCCTGTACGGCCTACTTTTTGCACCCCGTGCAAACGACACCGCCAGCAACAGCGCGTCGGTCCTTTTGGCCCTGTCCTGCTTTTTCTGCTTGCTTGAAATTATCATTACTCAGATGACAGGAGATAGGCGTGTGAGAGAACAGAGAGAGAGAGAGGGGGGGGGGGGAGAGAGGAGAGAGACAGACAGAGACGATGAGAGAGAGAGAGAGAGAGAGAGAGAGAGAGAGAGAGAGATAGAGAGAGAAAGAGACAGAGGAAGAAACAGACAGACAGACACAGACAGACACAGACAGACAAATACAGACAAACCGGAAGGATGACAGACAGACATAGGTTGAGAGACAGCGACTGAGAGAGAGAGAGAGAGAGAGGAGAGAGAGAGAGAGAGTAGTAGAGCGGGGAAGGAGAGAGAGAGAGATAGACAGATACAGACAGGGCCAATAGATAGACAGACATAGGAGAGGGGGGGGGTGGGGAGGATAGGAGGAAACAGAGACAGAGAACCAGGAGACAGACAGACAGAAAACACAGAGACAAGATAGAGGATAGTCAGACAGACAGATTATGAAGGGGTGGTTGGTGATGGTAGTCTTCGGCAAACCGAAGAACAGAAAAGATTTGGATACAACAGCGATGCCCTGTCGCATGCCATGTCTGTATGTTTTTGTGTGTTGCCATGCATGTCTGTCAAGGTGTTGTCCGCCATGTGATGTCTGTCAGGTTGTCGCGATTCCATGTCTGTCATTTGTTTTTTGTCGCCGAAGCAATGGCTGTCCAGATTGTCGCCATGCCAACTCTG
>JADBJO010032249.1:0-15894 GCA_016801955.1 Conus betulinus
CCATAGAGCGTCCTCCTTCAGTTTGTTCTTTCAGTGCAGTAAGACTTAGCTTGCAGTGGCCGCGGCCCCCCAAGTCGTTCTTGTGGAGGTCTCTTTGTGGGCAACAACAGTGTGCTGCCTCGCCTGCCGCCTCCCCGTTGATCTCGTCTGGCCTAACTGGCAGACTACACGGAAACCACGTAGATCTTGTTCCGTGGTTTCTCCCCGAGTTGGTTGTGTGTTCTGTGGTGAGTTGTGTGTGTGTCCCATCGGGAGGAGGGGACGGACGACTGTGTTTCTGTCAGAAAGAAACCCGCCTCGGTCCAGTGGGAACAGGTCGACCTCAAGCTCTCGCCCAAGTAACCCCGGCGTTAGCGCAGATTTTCTCTGTATGAGCGTGTGTTTGTTTGTTTGTGTTTGTTTTCGTGGGAAGGTGAAGATAATGCAGAGTACACTGCTTTCCCTTTCCCCCGAACACGTGCACGCACGCGTGCGTACTTTCGCGCATGAATGTGTGTCTGTCTCAGTGTGTGTATGCTTGTGCGTAGCTGCATTTTGTGACAGTCTGTCGTCGGAGCCTACACTTCATTTCTTTTCTAATTATTTCCCTTGGAAGTGAAGGCGCGGATTTCGTTCACAAAGGAGCAAGAGTTATTGTACGTGTTTTGTAATTATTGTCTACAGTTTCCTGCCTCATTTTCCTTTTTCTTACAGGTTTAAAACAAAAATTAAGCAGAAGAAGCTAACGGTGTTATATTTGAAGTAAAAATTATCTGAAACTACGACGAATAATGGCTATATTAGGAAAACAAGCAAGAAAGAATACAAAAAAGAAATTTCAGCAGGACTGAAATATGATCTATGGCTCCTATTGACTAAGGTTTCGCCAACAAGCAGTGATAGTCACTGTAACATTTAAATCACTAGAATGTTTAAAAAACTGTAAATACAAGGTTATAGATTTCAAATTTGCGTATTTGTCGTTATAAACAGTTTGACCAACGCATGCCGTTATTTAATGTATCCATGAGAGAGTGTCAGGACTAGGTCATGCAGAAGGACGGTTGTCAAAAAAATATCAAGTGGAATTGTTAGACTAGGTTTATGCGGAAAAACTTTTGTCAAAAAATATAAATGAATTGACATAATGCATTCCCGATGTTTGTTTGTGTCTTTTCAATCTAAATACAAATTCAAGTGTACAACAGTAAGCAACAAAAAGCCACAATTAATACCACCACTTGATAACTAGTAGAAAAGTGATAACACGTCATGTTAACTATTTTAAAGCTTAAAAGAAAACGAAAAGACAAATCTGTGTACGTATAATGTGTGACTGAATTTCTCCACAATTTCATGCAGAAAGTGTGTGATGAGTCACCTACTCGTCACAGTCACCCGTGTGTGCAAGATGGAACACTTGACCGACATGTCCTTTTACTTTACGGAGGAGGAGCCTGTATACTTGTGAAATTTCTCTGCAAACGTTCTGATCAGGACGGACGGTTTGGCTTAACTTTGCTCGTTTCACACGATGTCGACTAAAAACTTCATGGATTTCTGACAAAGACTGCGATGGGGAGTCCGAAAAAGCAAGAGCCGGTTTACCCTTCACTGTGTTGGCATTTCCATTGAGACGAACGTGGGGCGAGATTTTTTTTTGGTGCGGCGTAACTCAGAGGCGGTGCACCCACGCCGTTTTTTCAAACTCCACCGCTCTGCCACCGGCAATCCACAGGGAGTCAATGTCAAGTCGTCAATAGGCAACCCCACCTGCGCTGCTGCCCAGTCCCTTTGACGTTTCGGTGGTTGTTCAGTGGCGTCTGCTCGGATCAAACATACGCAGGACAGGACACCCCCTATTGATGACAATAATAGCTTAACCGGCGGGAACCGGCGTGAGTGAGCTCTCCTCCAGAGGACGCCACCCACGTCCATCCAAACGACAGCCCCCATGGACTCGCCGATACCGGTGATCCCGGCAGAACCAAACCAAGGCCACGACCTGGAGAGGACATCCGAAATGAGGTCACCATGAGAGCAGGGCAGGAAGGGCCACAGAATTTTGAGACATTTTTTTATGCTGATCGATGAGAATGAAGATTGTTAAGATGATGCTACGGATTTCCATTTCGGTCTGAGACTGCATGACAGGGCTGACTCTCCGCTTCCTTTCATAATATATCCGCCCGGCATCACACCAGGTCCCGAGAGATACAGGCAACCCGCAGTGTTGTTCAGGAAATTTGAGCAACACTCTCCGAACCACGCATCCATTAAGTGGATGAAACTCGACTGTGTGGATCCCAGTCTTCCCAACTGAGTCCGCAGCAACTCAACTCTGGGTAGGAGCCGGTCGTGGGCAGAAAAACCCACATGACTTCTGATGGGATTTGGACCCCGATTCCTCCCAGTCCGGGAGTCCGCGACGCTAACCACTGTCGATTTCGCCAACGGCGGCTGGTGCGATCTCAATTCTATTTCTCTGTGATCTTAAAAAGCGAACTGTGGAATAAAAAGTACAGGAGTAGATGTGACTTTTGGTTTTAGAGAGCAGTAGCAGATTTCTGACCTGTTTCCCCCTCCCCAACATCTGTCTCCTGCTCAGGAAGGATGACGGACACTGTTGATCCAAACAGTTCAATGCACAACATTCAACTGCGTCGTCATAAATAACCACATCAATAGGAACCACGCGTCCTCTGTTACGAAATTCTTTCGTTCCATTCGTTAGAGGGTCTGGGAATCGAAACTTTAAATAGTGCATGTGTGTAGTGTGTGTGTGTGTGTGTGGTGTGTAGACTCTAAATCTGCTTGTGTGTGTGTGTGTGTGTGTGTGTGTGTGTGTGTGTGGTGTGTGTGTGAGGGTGAATCCTTTCATAGTCACATCTCATTTTTTGTGAATTATCAGTAAAGACCTATACTATATTAATCGTACGTGTTTGACATATTGTAAAGGGTGGTTGGGTGGAGGTTGGAGACAAGGAGGGCAGAAGGAGATGGGGAAGAAGAGCGAATTGACTCATCAACTTCAACACCTGACACCAGCTCGTTGGTTTCCTCTCTGTGTTTATTTCACATCATGGTTGGATCGAACCAACCATACCAACCACCGACCTATTAAGGACATACAGAATAATAATCATGAGACATGAGGTACGATCTAAAAACATTTACAGAAAAAAACGTACCTTTGCAATAAATAACAGAATCATATCATACTCATAACATTAACCAAAGGAGACCCCCGTTGCGAACGGCAGGATCAACAACACAATAATTTCATTATTATAACATTAACAATGGGACTCCCCGTTGCGAACGGCAGGAGTTACAGTCAACAGCATGGATCATAATTTCATAGCAAAAGAACAGTGTTATAAATGAACATACATCAGCACCAAACACAAAAAATGGAACTCCCCGTTGCGACGGCAGGAGCAATGAACAATAAATGAAATTAATTAACATCTAATTTTCAACAGCAGTTACACAATTGTTTGGAAAAAAAAAAAAAAAAAAAAAACATATTGCGTAGTGTCCACACCATAGGATCAAACTCAGCAAGGACACCTCTTGCACATTAAACAGCCAACTAAAGCTGTCTTTCTCTTTCTCAGCACACACACCACCCCACCTCAGGACAGTGCGTGCTACACGCTATGGTTTCCCCAGTGTCACCTGTTAGGCCTACACACCCCGGCCCAACAATGGCTGTGTGCCTTTCCGCCCCTGCAATGACCCCCGGATGTAATATATATGAACAAGTGAACACTCACAGACTAACAGATGCAGCGACCGAAATAAACAAATGGACTTACCATGGCTACTCGCGTACAAATAGGCACAAGAACGTACAAGCAATCGAGCAGCATTCAAGCAATTAACTGCCTAATTACTCAGCCAAGTACCACGGAACCCTTCAGTCGCTCACATAATGAAACAAACAGGTAAAAAGCTTGTTTTGTAACAGGCAGCAACCCAGACACACAGGAATAATCAAACTACCCCTTCCCTGGCTGTATCTTCATCATGTGCACAGCAGCCGCCGTGCGGTTTCATCACTGTGACTTAACCCTATCCGTCTCGCCAGCAAACAAAGGGCGATGTTTACAAGCCAGTTTGTCTAGTGTTCGAACACAAGGAACCTGCAGGCTGCGCGCGCGCGTTAACTTTATCCACCAATCACAATATAAACAGCGACGTTCCTGTAATCTATTTTTTCTGGCATCGATTTTGTTGATTACTCACAATAAAATCTGTGACAATACTGAATACTGTTGTTTCTGATTTCATTCTTATTAAGCACCAGCACCTGCTAGTGGTTACAAAGTTACCCTGAATAATTGACTGTGGAAAATTTTGGTATATCACATGTCCAGTAAATAAGGAATGGAGTTTGTACAATAAAAAGGTAAGAGATAGAACTTTTAACTCCCTTTACTAAAGTTGTTTCAACGAAAATAGTACGTCTATCTGCTCTCACTTCAGGTAAAAACATAGCCAAACCAACGGCAAAAACCATCAACATACCGTTTACATCACAAACACCTGAATGACAGAACCAGCGTCACAGCCTTCACCACACTCTGCTCAGTAAGAAATGATCTCAGAAGCCGAACGCTGGGAGTAAATATAGGCTTCCACGCCCTTTGAACGAGATCTTTCGAGAAATTCGGTTGTGGCCTGAGTCACACAAAGAACGACTACAAGCGTCTAAAGTGTTTAAGTCTGGCTTCCGGCAGGGCTCTCTTGACCAGACATTCTATCCCCCACGACCCGACAACCAACGGGGCCGACCGCCATGTAAGTGGCTGGGTCTGATGGAGTGCAGAGGAACTAGACCCTGCAGACTCTGTACCTAGGGCAAAATCCATCATCCCACCTGAAGATGTTTGAGTTCTAAAATCTCAAGTCACCTCAGCAAAGACAACACCACCAACCACGGCTCCACGGTCTCCCAGGGCTGTCCCCCCGGCCTATACTCAGCCCTCCCAGATCAAAACCATCCAGACCAGCCATGGTCAAAGGGAGGCTCTCAAGAGCTCCTCAGTAAAGGCGAACACCAATAACCATGTGGCTGAAGTCCAATGGCTGTCCCTTCAAAAACAGTCTGCCCAGACCAGCCATGGGCAAATTGTCTGCTGAGTGACCACCCTCTTAATCGGCATTTCCAACTTACCAAGCTAGGTTGCCCCTCACTGGCGCGATTCTTTCCTGCGTTTAAGGGGTTAACCACTACAAAACTCTCTGTTCTCAAAAGCTGGTCAGAAATCGTACCCTTTACAATATCATTATCGTTAATTTCTCCATCATTATCATTTGGCGCCCAATTGGAGAAGAAAAGTTGTTCTTTCTTCTCGTTCATCTTTGCAAAGCATCTCTCCTCTCTCTCTCTCTCTCAGCTCTCGCACTCTCTCATCCTCTCTCTCTCTCTCTCCATAAGTTTAAAACAAGAAAAAATAGTAACAACAAGAAATTTGAGGGAAAAAAGGAGAAAGGTACTGGCAAGAATCTATATCGTCCTCTCTTTAATTCAGTTCACGGGGAGAAACACTACTTTTTACAGCAAAGGGAAGGAGTTAGAAGTTCTGAATCGATAAAAATTACTTCCCCTGTCCGAAAATATTCAACTTTTTTTTTTTTTTTTTGTAATGAATTTGCTGAATGATCATGCATTCCCGTTAGGTCAACTCCAAGCATTAGTGGCATTGTCGCTGGGCCACATATTTCACCCCTTTTACTACGTGTGGTTAAAATGAACTCTGTAAAATTTGTGCAATCTTTGCTGACAGAGCGCGCGCAAAAAAAAAAAAAAAAAAAAAAAAATTGACAGTGAGGTGACTGCAAGCGGAAACTGACACAAACCCAACAGAGAAATGGCTGTTCCGTGCGTTGGACAAGAAAAAAAAAAAAAAAAGACAGGGGCAAACAAATAACAAAACAAAACACGACGCGTTTCGAAACCTCTTTGGCCTTCTTCTTCTTCAGCCAAGATTAACCAACATTTGGAACAATTCGAAAAAAAAAGAACGAGAAATCAGTCAGTTCTCTTCTTGTAACTACTGGGCGCAAAATGAATCTATTTAAGTCAGCTCATGCGTAGAAATATTAGTTTTGACTGCCAAGGGAAGGAATTAGAAGTTCTGATTCGAAATAACTACTTCCCTTGTCTGAAAATGATCAGCGTGTGTGTTGAATAGAAAAATTTCTTTTTGTCGTTTGTAATAATTCGCTCATCTGGGCGCAAAAGAAATCTATCAAAATATTAGTTTTTACTGCCAAGGGAATATATAAGAAGTTGTGAATCGAAAGAGTGAAAATTTCATATTTTGTGAATTTTGGTCTGTCTGCAATTGATATCTGAATTAAACACACAACACACACACACACACACACACACACACACACACACACACACACTGTTGCATGGCAACCTTCTAACTCAAAATGGACACGCTTAAACGCCGTCTGTTTCTATCCCCAGGGTACACCATTGCAGACAATGGAGTATGCTGGTGATTCAATGAAACTCCTGGGCCAAACAGATACGTTAGAATGAGTTTCAGACATCCAGAGACCAAGAAACCAGCCAGGTGTACCGTGCATAGACTGAGCTATGTACTGGTTCGGAGGCAGGGTGCATTTTCCCACCCCCAGATGTGGATGCTTTACACCTCTGCCACAATGACATCTGATTCTGCCAGACCACATCAGTCTGGAGCCCAATACAATCAACTGACAGAGGAAATCCTGTGTAGCAGAGGGTCATTGCTCAGGTCACGGCCTGTACCCCCAATGCCTTCTCCACCTCCAACTGTAAAGGGGATCAGGAGCCAGCACAGGCGTTGTGCTCACACTGACGTTACTACTGTCATACCATCATGCAGGGGCGGGGCAGGGAGGGAAGGAGTCGGGGGAGGGACTGCAGGCGGGAAATGGAAACCTAGTTCCAAGAGAAATGACTACGCCACCGGACAAACCAATGACAAGACAAACACGACGCCTTTCCAGACCTCTTGTGTCTTGTTCCTCAGGCAACATGAAACACCATTTGGGACCATTCAACACGAAGAACGAGTTATCACTCACTTTTTTTTTCATCATGATTGGGCAAAAGCTACTCTACTCTTTTCGTAAGGGTCGCGTTGGTCATGTCATTTGTTTTATTTCGTTCGTTGGGCGGCATAGTCCTTTTATTGTTTTGAATTGTTTTGAAGAAAAGGTTGATTCAACCCCACAGAGAGCGATTCCAATCAAGATATTCCCAAACAACCCCCAACCGAATTATTGCCCTCTGTTTTCTTGCAGGAATTACTGCCCTTTGCTTTTTTTTTTTTTTTTTTTTTTTTCCCAAGGTTTCTTTAATTGTTTTTCTCAACACCGATTCACTCTGTGTGCACGAAAAGGACTCAAAATAGAGTGAACATAAATCCGATTGTGTTGATTTAGAGAGAATGAGTATGGACAATATATATGAAGAGGGGAGCCGGGGAGGTTTGTCAATAAGAGGAACGATTTAATTCCGTTGAAACCAATTATTTTGTTGTGATGGTGGCTGACATTGTTACTGTGGCGGTTGCTGTTGCTGTTGTTACGTGTCATCGTTCTGCGCATTCTTCGCCACACTGCTCATTAATGACGGTCTCCCATACACAGACACACTTTAGTTCATTTAGAAACAGGCTTAGCCACAACAAATCCACAGGGAGCAATATGTTTCAGGGAGAACTAATATAAAAAAGAACAACTTACAAATACATCAGCAAGTGAAGGTCTATGTAGCCAGGTGCTCAAATGGGCACCTCTCTCGGGGTGACCCTCAGCAGATGAAATGGTATGTTCGGGAATTACCTTTCCCCTTACCTCCCCTGATTAATCAATCTTGGATTAGTTTATGTCAACTCTTTCAAATGGAAATGCCTCAGAACCTATACCGTTATTATGTCCATATCGCTGAAGTCACACAAATGAACGTATTTTATTCCTTACAACTGTGTTGGACCGAAAAAGCCCATATTTTCTCAACTGAATTGGCATTTTGCACGATCGATTTTGGCGCCATTTTTTATCCTTCGCCTGCCAGTTGAAATGGTTTGTTCAGGAGTTACCTTCCCCCCTTACCTCCCTTGATTCATGAATCTGGATTATTTTGTGCAAACTCTTTAACATGTAAGTGCCTCGGAACCTATACCATTATAACGTATACGTCACTAAAGTCACAACAATGAATATATTTTGTGCCTTGGACCAAAAAGCCCTTATTTTCCCGATACTAGTATCTCGCACCATCAATTTTGGCGCCATTTTTCATCTTCTGCCAACCAAAGCTGGACTATTTCTTGCTTAGGCAAAAGTAGTTGTGAGAGAAAAACTGTCGAATCCAAAAACGTACATTCCAAGTCAAGTCCGTAAGCTCTCATTTCGTGGATCGCATGCCTACGATCTTTTCCGCACAAGCTTGCGACTCTACGACATGACTGACGATGCCGACCCTGTTGGAAAAGTCGCCTTCTTCGTTCCACTTTGTGTCATTGTCGGAGTTGTGCGCTAATTGTCACTCTACGAAATTCAGACTTCTCGACCGAAATGTTGATGACTCCATGTCTATGATAAATACAACTGAAAATGTATAGACATCATTGGCCCGTTTCCACAGAGTATTTTTCCATCGAAAATCGTATCCAGAGCTCATGCCGACAGCCAGGCGAGGGAGGAAAGCCCAGTTGTGTCTGGTACTCCTTTTCAAAGACCAAGTTCTCCGCTCAGAGACAGTCTTGGAGAATCACATCTACAGGGTGTGAACAGACTGAAACGCCTGCTGTTCAGTCATGACAAAAAGAGTTCATGCTGTGTGGTGTTTCTCATCGCAATAGAGAAAAAATAGGACACAAACTCGTTCACTGTGGGTTCATTCTCCGATTTGATCACCAACACTGTCATACAGCGACAAACATTATCCAGTGTGACATGCTTCATATTATTCCTTGGGTTCTGAAGTTGTCGTCCATAGTCTGTGAATATGTTGGAATGCTTTGAACGGACGGCGAAGCAGGCAACACAAAAGCTACGACGGAAGGCAGGCACCAACGTGTGTCAGTTCCTCCCTCGCCAGGCCCGTTTGGTCTGCGGCACCGTGTTGCTGATGAGACACACACACTCAACATACACACCCTATACACACCACACACACACACACACACACACACACACACACACACACACACACACACACACACACACACACACACACTCAAACACATACACACCTCCAAATACACACACACACACACACACACACACACACACACACACACACACACACACACACACACACACACACACACACACACGCACACACACACACACACATAACACACGCACGCGCGCGCGCGCGCACGCACACACATACAGACACACCATTATTGTTATTTTGTCAGGAAGACGTCAAGAGTAAGTTGAGATGATAATTAGGTAATGTAATCACTGATTGAACATGACACATAAGACATCATCAGCATTCTTTAATGACATTTCACTAATGAAGAAGGGAATTGGTCAAATGCAATATCCCAGACAACGTGACAAAAAGAAAATGTAACACATCATGAGATAGAATAGACAGACGGAGACGAAAAAAAACGAGAGTCAGACAGACAGACACACAGACAGAGAGACAGACGGACAGACAGAGAGACAGACAGACAGACAGACAGACAGACAGACAGACAGACAGACAGACAGGCACAAAGAGACACAAGAGGCACAGCGACGGGTAGAGACAAAAGAATGAGACAAACAGAGATAGACAGAGGAAAGCAGGGATGAGAACATATACGAAATGACAGCATCCAACAACAGCAACATGAACGAAAGACATCCAGCAAAAAAAAAAATAAATAAATAAATAAAATAATAATGTAAACCTTCCTTGTTCCTACTGTAAAGAAACGCACAAGGGGAGATCGGGTTCGGGGGGAAGTTGGACTAGGTTCATCCAAAAAAGACAAACGAGTCAGGCCCAGTGAAGATTTTCTTTCGTTTAATTTGGTCTATAAAGCGAAAAGAAAAACGCCAAGCTAAAGACAAAGAAAAGGTCAAACTAAAAGGAAAGCGAAAACAATAAGGGGCTCTAGCAACCGTGGCCTGTAAATGAAAATGCAACGAACGTAAACCACAAATGCATCTTACACCATTGCATAGTTCACATACATCCGAATCATTGAATCAGTTCTTTAAGGCGACATCAAAGTATCCTTTTGCGAAAAGATAAAACGACATCAATCTCAGGGATGAAGTGTCCCTCATTCTACTGCAAGCCAGAGCATAATTATCATCCAGGAGAC
The DNA here is from genome assembly GCA_016801955.1 of Conus betulinus. Lineage (NCBI taxonomy): Eukaryota > Metazoa > Mollusca > Gastropoda > Neogastropoda > Conidae > Conus > Conus betulinus. The sequence goes on from JADBJO010032249.1 coordinate 10,326, forward strand.
ACATAATCAGGAATGTGCTATACTATGGTATTCAGAACCATGTGTTCAACCACTGTAGCTCTTTTAGTCTCTTGCACTGGATTCGCGCAGAGGTTATCAACAAAGATAACCTGTCCGAACAAGAACTAATCGAGTGACAAGGCGACCACTCTGAAACCAGGGTAAACCTTACCTCAAAGACACGGTTCAACCCTGTGCTGTCCTAAATCAGAACAGCAACTTCCAATTATGTGGGATTCATATCCCTACCACCATTATTCCATCTCATTCCATGTGCTCAGTCATAACTGCTCATCACATTACTTCTATGATTAACAGGGATAACAGACTTCATCCCCAAATTACAACCAGTCAAAGGAATTGACAGTGAACATACTCAAGCGCAACACTTCGACTCATGAAATGAAAAAGAAAAAAGACAACATAAAACAGCGACAAAGTCATATGCGAATTCAATCGACATTAATGGCAAACAGCCTATATAGGCAACAAACCTGTAACCTTCATCATGCATATAAGGGGACAGATACATTATAGCCGGTATGGCGACATGTTCTTGAGAAAAGAAATATACTCAGTAGAGAGAGAGAGAGAGAGAGGGAGAGAGAGAGAGAGAGAGAGAGAGAGAGAGAGAGAGAGAGAGAGAGAGAGAGAGAGAGAGAGAGAATTATGGCTTATCACTCCGGTCACAAAGCAATGCAAAATCATCTATTACAATAGCCCATAAGTCCATAAGTCACAACAATAATGCCTTACCGGCCATCATTTAACGACTCCTCTCAACTGTTCAATTATAAAATTCTAGAAACACCATTAATAATCTGTCTACTACATCACTATATTATCTGCTTATTCACTTATTCAACAGATTACAATAAACATGATACTTATAAGGACTCCATAACTTCTGTATTTTATTTCATTAATTTATTTTTATTCTCACAGAACATAATCTAACTTCGTTTTTTTTTTTCATTCATGCAGTATCCAATCGTGCAATTATAGCACTCTCCATTGAAGATGGACATGCCTTTTTTACAGATAGATCTTTACTTAAGGTACGGCATTCTAAATGCCAACTTGCATTTGCAATCATGATTTTATAAGAAAATTGATTCAATGCACAAAAGTGCAGAATAACTAGCACGTCTGCATATTTAATTTCCGAAGACGCTGGCCGGTGATTATCCGAATCCTTAACTGAATTTCTAGCCTGCACAGACCCATCAGTCCTTACTCTACACAACCATGTACAGCATTGAGACTACATCTTTAATTGCTCAAATAAAACCTACAGAAAACCCAAAGGGTCAAGAATACAAGCATGGAACAATCAACGCTCATTTCATAATAACAATCCAGCATGGTCAAATGTCTAACATATACACATAGCCAAATACAAAGTACATAGTGCTTAGATGCTCTGCTGCCTGAATACAGAAATGGAAAATGCATCAACTTACATTTCTGGTGCCACCAGAACACCATCACCACACTTCACAGAACAAGGTGTAGTCCTCTCTGTTTGAGATTTGGGGCCGGACTGAATAACTCAGTAAATTCCCAAGCACCCACGCTTCCCCTAGCGTCACCTAGGGACGCCATCTATCAGATCCCTACGCCTCATGAATATTTATAAGGGTCTTACATGTTTAACAGCAGCTATTAACTGCAAACTTCAAATCACCTACAGGTCCCTCTAACCTAAGCATACAACCTCTTCTCAAACATTGGTGGTCCCAGGTCTCACAAGTTTGAAATAAGAAAATAGTAATTAGAACTATTTTCCTTAAAATCCCCAGGATGACCAACAACCTAAATAGTAAGCCCATCCCACAACTGCTGGTCTCCCTCTTACATAATGGGGGCTGGCACCTCGATAATCTTTCCCCGGTCTCTTCCCCGGTCTAGCCGAGAGTATCCCCTCTTTGGAATTTCCGGCCCGTCGCCGATCAGTGCCCACACAGGGATTCCTCCTTAGATCGCCACACAACTGGGCGAACTCATCGGGGGTCACCAGGCTACCTGCCTCGGTTAGTTTAAACATCAACCGTGGCACTCCACAGTGGAAGCACACGAGAATCTCTAGTAGACGTACACCATAGGTGGTGTACAATAATAATAGTAATAATAACTGACGAGCGACTTTTTTCATAAAAGAAATCAAGAGAAAAAAATGGAAAAAAAAAGAGCTAGAAAAGAGGGATACACAGGAAAAAAAAGAACGAAAGAAAGGGAGTAAAGAAGACTGGAGGATAGAAAGAAAGAAGGAAACATCGATAGATAAAAAAGAAAGACAGACATCAACAATTAACAAAGAAAAAAATGCACACCAAAACAAGGCACAAATGACACAATGTTGCCATCCGTCTGTCTGAAGAGACAATGGTGTTGCGCCATGGATCGGTCAGTTGTGGAGTTGCAGCGCCTGCTGTGGCTGAAGAGCCTGATCCTCGAGTGGCAGACTGTGTTGCAGTTGCTGCAGGTGAAGTCTCCGTCATCAGTGTCTGTGGGTGCCGACGCCATTCTTTGCCCGTCTGCGGCGCCTCCGTTCTTCCCACTGGGCCTCTCTCCTCTGCTCTGCTCTGCTTGCTCGATGCCGACCTTGATGGTGGACCGCCAGCTGACTCGGTCTGAAGCTGTTGTCTCCAGGTCTGCTGGGTCGAGGCTGCTAAAGACAAACACAGAAATGTTCGACAACAACAAGAAGAAGAAAAGTACAGAAAGAATGAAAGGGAGACACGATGAGGATGTTTTCAAAAAAGAGAGAGAAATAGACAACAAAACAATGCAAAAATTGACAAGACATGAACATAGAAATGGTCAATGAAGTACAGAGAGAATGAAAGACGGATACGAGCAATTTTTTCAACAAAAAAAAAAAAAAAGAAAAAGAAAAGAAAAGAAACAAGAGAAAAAAAGAGAAAGAAGAGAAAGAAATATAAAACAAAGCAACTCCAAAAATGATACAAAGACATAAACTGGATTTTTAAACAGTAAAGTATAGGAAAAATGATAAAGGAAAAACAAAGAAAAACAAGACTTTTTCAAGAAGAAGAAGAAGCTCAACAAGAGAATGGTTTTTGGTTGTTTTGTTTGTTTGTTTGTTCTCTTCGTGGACAACAAAATGTGCTGCACTCGCCTCCCGTTGATCTCGTCTGGCCTAACCGCAGACTACTCTTAATTAGGTAGATTTTGTTCCGCTGGTTTCTCTCCGTGTTTTTGTCCCCATTTAGAGGAGGACGACTGACTATTCTGTCACAGAAATAACACCTCGGTCCAATGGGAACAGGTCGAGACCTAAAGCTCTCGCCCCCTTCCGTCGGCAGCGCAGATTTTTTCTCTGTGTGAGTGTGTGTTTTTGTTTTTTTTTCCTTTTCGTGGGAAGGTGAAGATATAATCAGAGTACACTGCTTTCCCCTCCAAACACGTACATGCATGCGTGCGTGCTTTCGCCCATGAGAGTATATCTGTCTATGTGTGTGTATACGCGCGCGTAGCTGCATATGTTGGTGCCGGTCTGTTTGTCGGAGCATACAAGATTTCTGTTGTAATTACTTCCCTTGGAAGTGATGGCGGTGGATTTAGTTCGTAATGGAGCAAGAGTCACCGTACTTGTTCTTTTTAGCGTTGTTTTTTAACATTACTGCCACATTTAGGATTTTCTTTCAAATAAGAAACCAGAAATGATCAGAAGAAGCTTACATACCATTTTCAAAGCAAAAAGAAAACATTTAATACGAGAATATTAAAAGAAAAAAAAAAAAACATGAAAAAAATGAAAAGAGAAAGGCTGAGCAGGACTGAAATAATTATGATCTATGGCTTCTTTTGATCCAACTTCGCCAATTCAATGTGATAAATCATGTTTTGTTAAGCATGAAGACAAAGTATTCAGTTATATACTTTGTGATATGTTTGGAAAAGTACTAGGCCTGTTCTAACCATTTATACTTTTGTGATATGTTTGGAAAAGTACTAGGCCTGTTCTAATAGTAATCTGTATGGTGTAATGGACGTGAAAGCCGTTGTCAAAAGCTGTGATAGTGAAAGCGACAAAGGTAGTAGATCCTCCTCCCATCGAGAATGATACTATGAGTTTGAACATATCTACTAACTTTAATGTGCGCGCGCGCGATATTATATATAGCTTTTACTGTTCATGTGTGTGCGTCCCATATTACAAAACTATAAGGCTTTGTGCTGTGCAAATTTCTTTCTTCTCCCCACCTTCTCGTTTCACTTCTGACCAAGGACAACGAAACTGTTGATCCAAACATACGCTACCGATGAATTGTGAAACTGGATTCGTAAAAATACGCACCGAAAACCGCGTCCTTTGTGACGAAGTTCCTTTCGGAAAGGGTTGGAAACTGAGTATGCGAATTCTAACCTGCTTTTGTGTTTGAGGGTAATTGCTTTCTTATGATATGACATTGTTTTCATGCGACTCTGGCTTTCAGCAATTATCAGTAAATGGCGTTGTACATAAATCGTACGTATTGGACAAATCATTATCGTTCAATTCTGCATCATGATCATTTGGCGCCCAATCGAAGAAGAGAAATGATTCCTTCTTCGTGTTCATTGTCTGCAATGTTGTTTGTCTGGCCTGAAAGAAGACCACAGAGGTCGAAACGCGTCATGGTTTGTCTTCTTTGTTTCGCTCTCTTTCATCTGGCAGAATTCTATTTTTCTCTGTTAGTTCGTTTTCAATTTCCACCTGCAGTCATCTCACTTTGAAACTAATTATTATCATTGTTATACCAGTGCCAGTCCCTCAGCTATGGGCCTTATGTTTTCACCCTGCGTCTGTCTGTCTGTTTATGTATGTCAGCATCATTACGCACACCAAGAACAAACACAAACTCGAGCAAAAACTTCGAGCAGCTATTGGAGTTGTAGGCAGGTGGTAGAGTGTTGCACCCACGTCGTTGTGGTGTGGAGTGGTAGGCATTGCAGGCGAAGACAGAACTGATGACGTCTTCCAATCGGACTACAGTGCAGGTTCCAGGACAAGCTGCAAGCAGTTCAGACAGGTCAGCGTCATCAGATGGTGACACTCTCAGTGTTCCTGCTCAGCTGCCTGTCCTACAACGTAGCCCCCGGACAAGCTCATGACGTTCATAAAAGACCCAAGTTTCTTTCTGATATAAAGGTGGGGGATGGGGGGGGGGGGGGGGGGGGGGGGGGGGGTAGGGGGGATGGGGGGGGGGGGGGGGGGGGGGGTGGGGGTTTCGTGTTCGTGTTACAAAACACAAGAAGAAGCCATACTTGGTCTTGTCACAAAAATATTACTTGTCCCTTGGCAAAACATCCTTGTTCCTCGAATCTCTCTCCTCCTCTCTCTCCCTCTGCCATTCTTTTCAACTTTGCCATGTTGTTTCGATAAAATTAATTGCATACTGTTCATCTTTTTATCATTAAAAAAAAGGTGAGCGTTCCTCGCTCTCTTCTCTCCTCGCCATCTCTCTCTCATCTCTCTCTCTCTCTCTCTATCTCTCGCTTCTCTCTCTCGCTCCTGAGCCGTCTCCGTAGTCAGACTCCCTTTTGCAGATCATCTCCTCTC
>JADBJO010032250.1:2500-5000 GCA_016801955.1 Conus betulinus
TGTGTGGCTGTTTTTGACCAAGAGGTCAAGAGTTTTGCTCAGGGCATGCGTAAGCAGCAAAGCAATGCAGATGTCACACAATTAGTTGAAGTGCTTAACAGTGGCCTTCAGGAAATCCTGAACCGACACGCGCCTGCAGTGACTAGGTGTGTTACTGACCGTCCCTCAGCAGCTCCTTGGCTCTCTGAGGACGTGAGAGCTGCTCGACGTCAACGCCGGCGCAGCGAGAGACGCTGGAGAAAGATCCGATTGACCATCCACCGCCAGATCTTTGTAGCGAACAGGTGTGAGGCAGGGGACTGCCTCCAGGATGCCAGAGAGTCATACTACCGTGATAAAATTGACTCTTGTTCTTCATCAAAGCAGTTGTTTTTCTCTTTCAAGTGAACTACTTGGGCAAACAAAAGAAAATTAAGTTTGCCCACGAACATTCCTTCTTCTCAAATCTCTCAACAATTTAGCGAATTCTTTGTTGATAAAATCAAAACCATCCGTGACAATCTTGATGCAAATCCTTCCCAACCAATTCTTTACGATAAATACTGTGGACCACCTTTTTGTACTTTTAATCCTGTGGATGAAAAACTGATCGGCGATCTCATAAGTGAATCCTCCAGCAAAAGTTGTGTCCTTGACCCCATCCCTACTTCCCTCCTTAAATGGTGTGCCTCTTATTTGATTCCCGTGATTACAAACATTGTGAACAAATCTCTCTCGTCAGTCTCGTCAGGCATAGTGCCTCCTCAGTTTAAGCAGGCAATGGTTACCCCTGTCTTGAAAAAGCCAGGACTGGACCTTGATAAGTTAAAGAACTATAGACCAGTGTCCAACTTTCCATTCCTCTCAAAAAATCTTGAAAGAGTTGTGCTGAAGCAGCTTCAGACTCATCTTTCAGACCATGGTCTTCTTGAGGCCTGTCAGTCTGCTTATAGGAAGAATCATAGCACCGAGACTGCTGTATTGAGCGTACTTGACTGTTTACTGTGCAAATCCGACAGTAAACTTGTTTCTCTCGTAGCCTTGCTTGATCTGAGTGCTGCATTTGATACGCTAGATCACACTACTTTACTTGAAAGGCTTAGGGTCACTTTTGGTGTTGATGGTATAGCTCTCCAGTGGTTCGAATCATATATCAGAGATAGGTCGCAGGTAGTGGTTGTGGGTGGTGTAAGGTCTACATTGTCACCCTTTTGTATGGAGTACCACAGGGGTCAGTAGTGGGCCCAGTGTTGTTTACATTGTACTCACAGCCTTTGTCGGATGTTATCTCGGACCATGTTTGTGATTTTCCCAAGTATGCTGATGACACAGAGCGTTCTAAGAGTGGCACACCTGATGAGTTTGTTTCTGTTCAATCTGGGCTGTCTCGGTGTATCAGCAGTGTGCAGGAATGGATGACAAGTAATAAAGCTTAAATTAAATTGTGAAAAGACTGAAGTCATGCCAGTTGGAACCTCCTCCTGCCTCAAACTCGTTAAGTCAGAGTCAGTGGTTGTTGATGGCACTGAATTGCCTTTCAATAACTTTGTCAATTACCTTGGTGTTACCATTGATCAGTGTCTGACCATGCAGAATCAAATAGCTGTAGTCTGTCGCTCATCTTTTATAGAGCTGAGACGTATTGCTTCCATCCGACGCTTTATATCCAGGGAAGTAGCTGTCAGGCTAGTCTGTGCCACGGTGATGTCAAGATTGGACTACTGCAACTCTGTTTATGCTGGGCTTCCCGCAGAACAGATTTGCTCAGCTGCAGAGAATCCAAAATAGCGCTGCACGACTTCGTTTTGAAGAGGAGGAGGTATGAGCACATCACTCCCATGCTGATCGAACTGCACTGGCTTCCCATACAGTATCGGTGGCAATTTAAACTGGCAGTTCTTGCTTTCCGCCACTTCAATGAATCTCTTTCTCACTATCTCTCTTCTTCTCTCTGCACCTACCAAAGCTTTCATACCCTTCGCTCTTCTTCACAAAAACTTTTGAAAATCCCTAAGCGTTCTCTGAAATCTGTTGGCAAAAGAGCCTTCAGTTTTAGAGCACCTTCTATTTGGAACTCCCTCCCTGAAGACCTTCGTAAACAGCCTACTCTTTCTTCCTCTTCAAAAAAGCCTATTCTCTTCTGTAGATGACTAGATCTCTCCTAAATTCCTCCACAACTAGTCCGGTGAGGCAGTTTATGCATGTAGGTGCGTTTGTCATTGTGTATTTTCTTTTTGCTGTGTGCATGAATATTGTATGAATAAGTGCAAATGGTGGATGTAAGCGCATTGAGTTGTATAACAAGAAATGCGCTATATAAGTATCATACATTATTATTATTACGTGAAAATCTATCAAATTTCCTGACCAAAACTCAGGCGTCTGTATCTCTTGACGCTGGAATATACCATGAAAGAAGGAGTAGAGTGTAGACCCTGGCAAGCCTTCTCAGACCAGAATGGCAGTCCATATAGCATCATCCCCATCCTCATCAATCCGCATAGAAAGAAACAAAAAGTCT
>JADBJO010032250.1:12500-15891 GCA_016801955.1 Conus betulinus
CACCCACACAACACAACGTACATCGAAACCCAAGCATAAAGCGCACACAAACAAAGCATATTATCAGTTGGCACAGGGGCGGAAGAGGCAGGGCCCCGGCTGGCCTTGTCTCTTTGGACGAAGGTCTCGCTAGCCAGGGAAGCAACTAGTGTTGTGTCTAAAAAAACATTGATTGGAGGGGGTTACCGCACACCCCTCAATTTACGGCGATGTTGGCCCCCCCCGGGCAATGGGGTGGGGTGGAGGAGGTGGGGGTGGGGGGTGGGCGGCGGGGGGATGGGTGGCCGCAGACACAGGGCCCCAACTCGGGTCTTAGTAGTCCGGTGTTCTGGATTGTTTTGCATGGCCCGTTGCAATTACCTTTTTTTTTTTTTCATTCTACTTCGTTATTACGTGAAAGCAAACAACAAACGTTAAATACCTGCAATATGGACAGACTATTTAGATGATGACATGCAATCGGGCATGGGATCAATAATCCCGTTCTATTTGATTCTTGAATACATTGAGTGGCAAAACCAGGTCCAAAACGATCTGCCTGTAATGTCAGGTTCCTGCGGTATTTTACATGTAGAGAGACAGAGAGAGCACAGACCTAAACAGAAGAGGAGAGAGGAGAGGCGAGAGAGAGAGAGCGGATGAGAGGGGCGTAGACGATTGCTAGAGGGAGAGAGAGAGGCTGGAGAGACGGGAGGAGCGCGGAGAGGGAGGAGAGAGCGAGAGCGCGCGAGAGGAGAGAGGAGACCTGAACCTACGGGCCTTGAATCTTTCACCAAATCGTATTGTGGAAGGACACCCCACGGGATTTTTTTATATTTCCAGAGCCACAGGTTCCTTTTCCCTCTCACCATCTCTCGAGGCTACCAGCTGTGTGGCTGACCCCTCTACACACACGCACTCACGCGACGCACGCACGTCACGCACGGCGCACACACACACAGCACACACACACACACACACACACACACACACCACCACACACACACACAAAACCATAGACCCACGCACGCGCGGGCGCACATACTCGACACACTCACATATGCGCACGCACACACACACACACAAACACACCAACACACACATACACACAAACACACACAACACAGACACACACAACACACACACACACCACACACACACCACAACACACAACCACAACACACACACTCTCCTCATCTCTCTCTCTCCTCTCCTCTCTCGTCTCTCTCTCTTCCTCTCCTCTCTTTCCTCTCAACGCCTCTAAAACCTGACAGAAAGAAGAGAGAAACACTTCATTTCCTCATTCATTCAGTCAAAACGTCCCTCCAGGTTACAGTATGGTTAAAGGTTGAAAGGTTTCACACTCCATAGTCAAATGGCAGTAAAAGCGTGATGAACACCTGATGCCCAAACCCCCCGCTGTTCGCTTCTATCCTGACCTCACTCGAAAACTAACTCAGGTACCCCCTATTATAGACTAGATGGCCAGAGAGGGATTTCCAGCCGTAAAATGAAATCCGATCCCAAGTCACCGACCGAGGTTCGAATTTCTCGTAATCATCAGGGAAGCCACAAGTCGAATGCCTCTAACCATTAGACCACAGGTTTCTTCAGATTTTTTTTTTTTTTTTTTTCCTTTTTTGTCGAACACGGTTGGATAGGATCGATCCACACCCTAGTCTCTCCCGCCTCATCCCTCTCGTCTCTTCCCTCCAACCTTCCCAACACCCATCCCCCCAGGTTCCCCTTCCGTTCACCTGAGTCCCCAAGTCCAGCGAAGGTGAAAATTCATCTGTCTCTAGGGTCACGTTCTCACACAGACAGACTGGCAGGGCATGTTTCTGGAATGTCACTCAGCTAATGTCAGTTGGTTGTCAACTGTCACGGGCGGGAGGTGTGTGGGGAAGGACCGCAGTGATCTGATAATGCCATCTTGTCTTTTGGTTTGATGCTGACAGCACGTATTCATCATTCCCCTACCCAGTTGTCCTCACACTGATTGTCTGTTTTCCAGACAAACACCCTCCCTCCTTCCTCCCCTCTCTTATCTACCGTCCCCCCTCATCCTCAAATCTTTCGCTTTTGAACTTTTACCATTCATCCACGTAACACACATTTTCTGGTCTTCTTTGTGAAAAAGATGGAACCAGGATGACCCACCCCCAACCCCACTCCCGCCACAAACACACCAAACACACACACACACCCCCTCACCCTAAACACTCACGCAAACACATAAACACACACACCAAACACACACACACACACACACACACACACCCACACAAAAACAAAACACAAACACACAACACAAAAAAAACACACACACAACAAACACAAAGCCACACACAACACCACAAACACACACACACAAAAAACACCACACCACACACACACAACACACACTCCGATTTTAAAGATTTAAGCTCCATCTCTCAAAACTGGGAAAGTTGCAGATGGAGACCCCTTACATGACATCAGAGCAAGTGTCACCCAGTAACATTCTTTTCCGGTTTATTTAACTGAGGAAGAGGGCAAGGCAAAGAGGGAACCTCAGACAGTTCAGAAACTGTTTAGGGTTATGGTTTTGGAATAGAAAATTATTTTCTAATGGACTTCATTCCACACTCAAATATGACTATCAGAGGGTTTTATCTTCTATTCCAGTCATGGTATCATGCTACTTCTGTGTTCGTTGTGTTAATGTTAAAGACTCGTGTCTTGGCCGAGGCAGCCAGGAGGTAAAGAGTGGCGAGAGGTGAGTGGTTGGCATGGAGGGTTTTTACTCTCAAAACCCCCACTTCCTGAATAATTATACCCTTGTCTTTAAGAACAAAATCCTACGATTTTTTTTTTTTGAGAAAACGAAAAAAACAAAGAGAAAAAATTACACACCTTGGTAAACCATTGCAGATCTTTCCAAGAGGGAATTACGTTTGATTTGTTTTCAAAATAATTTCTGGAAGCAATATCGCGCTGAACTGAAACGACGGAGAGAGTGGAGCGGGGCCGGGAGAGAGGGGAGGGAGAGAGAGGGGGGGGTGGGGGGATATGGATGCGGGACTGAGGAGACAAGGGAGAGGATCGAGGAGAGGAGAGCGAGAGAGCGAGCGAGAGCGACGAGAGGGTGAGGGAGAGAGAGAGAGACTGGAGAATGACAATGACAATGTTTGAAATTGAACTAGGGCCACATGCCTTGTCAATTGGGAACCGCTAGGGAGGGGGGTAAAACACAAAATGAAATTGATCGCAGCCTGAACATAAGTAGTAGGGAAGAAATCAATACCGAATCAATACAGAATATATCTACCATAAGCACAGTAAAGTAAAGGAATATATATAAATCTCGCACGCTAATAACATCGTGTGCATTACTATCCTCTCTCTATCGCTCTCTCGCTCGCTCTCTCGC
>JADBJO010032251.1:0-10000 GCA_016801955.1 Conus betulinus
TCTCGCTGGCCGGCGAAATCTCATACAGGGACGTTACCACCCATGAACTTATCCGACACGGTTAACAGCTTTGGGGGCGCTAAAAGTGGTGGGAGCTGATGAATCTGGATTTGATTAAGACAACGGTGGTTTGGGGGGGAGGGGGAGGGGGGCTGCTCCCTGCATGCAGGAGGTCAGCGCGCACGTTTGATGACCACTGAGGTCCATTTATAACCCAGTGTAACAGGAAGGTCAGTGCTGCTGACTGAGGTCCATTTATAACCCATTGTCTACAGGAAGGTCAGTGCTGCTGACCCCTGCCTCTAGTGGATAATGGGCTCGGCATGAGCAGTGTGAAGCGCGCACCTGACCCGAAACGTTTTCCTCTTCACTGAGGGTGTTGTAGAGGCATACGGACGAACGAATGCGAAATGGCGCACGCCGGCTCCAGCATTCGTATATACTCAAGCATGCACGCGCGCGTTGGTGCACACGCACACACACACGCGCGCGTGCACGCAACGCACGCACACACGCACACGTACGTTTTGTTTATCGTAACTATTGGGTACTGTAATCCAGTTGAAATTTTGGCAGAAGGAGAACTAAGCGAAATAAATCTGCTGCCGTTTTAAAACCGAAAGTTACTGTAGTAAACCAGCAGACAGTGAGTTTAACACTCTTCTCTGGCATTCATGCAGCAAATGAGAACCTCTTACTAGTAATAGATGATAATAGTTATAATTATACCGGAAGCAAATTTATAGAAAACCAGCTGCGTTTTCTACGAGAAAACAAGCAAACAAAACAAACAAACAAAAAAGCAATACAGAACAACAAAATGCGAAACCGTGAAATAATAAGCAGGAAACAGATGATGACTTTCGTGATTCTGTCATCACGTCTGACTGTCGCTAAATATTTGGGCACACCATGTCCCCATAGATTGTTTTCAGAGTCACACTTCGTGTTGAATGAAGAGAGATAATAGCTTTATGCTATTTTTAAAGCGATGACGTATTCCTCGACAGTAGCTGAACGAAATCTGTTCGCTCTTTTTTTTTTTTACACGGAGTTTCATTGTAAGATGTTTTTGATCTCTCTCTCTCTCTCTCTCTCTCTCTCTCTCTCTCTCTCTCTCTCCTCTCTCTCTCTCTCTCTCTCTCTCTCTCTCTGTGGATGTGTCGTGTGCGTGTGTGTGGTATGTATGTGTGTGTGTGGGTGTGTGTGTGTGTTGTGTGGTATGCGCGTATGTGTGTGCGTGTGCCTGCATGGCGTGGAGCCGAGCGGCGCGCGCTGTGCGTGCGTTGTGTTTGTGCTACACGTGAGGGACGAGATGTGCAGAGAAAAACAGGTGAAAACGTTGTTGTCAGCCGGACAGAGATATGGTTGGGAAACAGAGGCATTCTTTCACGGAGAACAGGAGAGCTGCTTGATGGCGCCTGTCTGTGGCGCGTTTTGTGGCGGATGTCTTATTTATGTGTGTGAGACGTGCCTTAATGTTTAATTATTTAGATATGTCATATAAACTGGACTGCAACGTCTCTTCAGTCTGCCTCTCCCTCCGTCATATGACCCTCTCCCTCTATCCTGTCTGTCTGGGTCGTCTGTCCTCGTCTGTCTCCTCTCTCCTCTCCTACTCTCTCTCTTCTTGTTTCTTCCCTATCTCGGTCTGTCGTCTGCTTGTCTCTCTTTTGTCTGTCCTCTCTGTCTCTCCTCTCTCGCTGTCTGCCTGTCTCTCATTCGGTCCTATCTTCGGTCTTCTCTGTCCTCCTGACTGTCTGTCTGTCTGTCTGTCTGTTCTGTCTGTCTCTCATCTCTCTCTCTCTCTCTCTCTCTCTCTCTCTCTCTCTTCTCCTGGCTTCTTTTTCAACCATAGGTAATGGTTCGTCTGCTACTTCCAAAAGCCAGGATAAACAAGTGTCATTAACGCAAACCGCGATCTGCCATTTACGTTATTGACCGTTATCCAACGTTCTATAATGATTTCTTCGGGACCATTAATCGTTTCATCTTTCTGCTAAAAAAGTGCAAGTGGAAAACAGACGAAAAAGTGGGGGGAGATGAGATGAACAAATGGCAGTCGAGATTCATCCGGAGATACATTCAGCTGTATCCATTTTCTACAGCATTATGAATGCTTGTTCAGGAAATCCCTTTATTCGAATAATTACTGTTTACGTTTAATGTACATATGTCATACAGTTATGCTTTCCAAAATGACACCGAAAGCACATGAAAAAGTCGTTCACAATATGAAGGTTACAGAAGTTGCGGTTTTCTTGTTCGCAACGTTGCTGAAAGCAGTGTCTTGTTTTTCAGGCTAAAGAATCATTTTCCTCCAGAAGAGTCTTCGCGAAATATTATCCACCCCCTTCTCCACACAGTGCCCCCCCCCCCCCCTCCACCACCCCCACCCCCACCCCTACCTGTTCGCGACTTTTTTTTTTTCAACAAACGAGAACGTTCAGACCTTCTTTGTGGCTCCAATAATTTTTCTCGTTGTACTAGTAAAAACATTAGTTTTTTTTTTTCAAACTCTGCAACTGCCATGTGAAATAAACAGGATATGCACTTTCCATGTTTTAATTTCCAGGTAGTGGTGGTGATGGTGATGGTGGTTGTGAGTGAGTGGGTGCATGAGTGGGGAGCTTTGCTTTCGTGCATATGAGAGAGAGAGAGAGAGAGAGAGAGGGAGAGAGAGAGAGAGAGAGAGAGAGAGAGAGAGAGAGGAGAGAGAAGGAGAGACTGGTGCGTATGTATGAACTTAATCACGTGAAACGGTCGCTTAAATGTGTCTCCATATTACGATTGCGATGCCACTGTGTGTTTTCTTGCAGAAACAAACAAAAACTCTCTCTGTCATGCACCAGTTTGAGGATAATGTCTAGCGTCAGTAGCTACATGACATTCTCGTTCTGTTTGGGTGCCACTTTTATATATGACATTACAGTTTGAAAAAAGAAAAGCACTCTACACTTTGGTATAAAAACTGCTGTCGGAATCTACAGATCAAACAAGCATGTGGAAGCACGTAGGTTTGTGCGTGCTTGTTGTGACGTGGTGGGTGTGTGTGTGTGTGTGTGTGTGTGTGTGTGTGTGTGTGTGTGTGTGTGTGTGTGTGTGCGTGCGTGCGTGGTTGTGTGTGTGTGTGTGGTGTGTGTGTGTGTGTGTGTGTGTGTGTGTGTGTAGCTTCTTAGTACAACCACAGCTATCTCGGTTTCACGAGAATGGCTAATGAACGTGACTCAGATGAAACCGATTTGCATTAAAAACCCATTTAGATGATCCAGAAATATACGCTTTCAGGCTGGTTACAGACATGTTTGACGACCACACACACTTCGGGGCGATATGACAGACGGGAATAACTATTTATGACAGTGGAGACAGGGGGGAAGAGATGGGTTGGTTAGGTTGGAGTACTAATATGACCAAACACAAATACCAACAGAAAAGACACTACAGTAAGATGGGCCACGAAGGGGAGCAATTTTTGCGTGGCAACAGTGGGATTCGACCCCGGCGACATTGACTCCTCTTGCCATTCAGGCTCTCACAATAGAGCAACAGAACCAACGAGGCATCCACATTGAACAGTAGAATCAATCAGACATCACACTATGAAAAAAGAATCAATCACCGACATCTGAACTGAACAGGAGAATCAATTAGACATCTACACTGAACAGGAGAACTAATAAGAGACCCACATCAGAAGAGCAGAGCAGAAGCCAGTCAGAATCCACAGTACCACAACGACGAAACAATCAGACTTCCACAATACAACATCAGGACCAATCAGACATCTATACTGGAACAGCAGACCCAGTTATGCATAAAACGGTAACAACAGAACCCATTAAACACCAACACTATAGGAGGAGGAGAACCAGTGACGCTTCCTGTTTAAAAACAGCAGAACCCAGTCAGCTATCTACAGTAGAACGGCAGAATGGGTCATGTACCCACAGTTGAGAGCAGAGAACTGGCCACACATCCACACCTGGCCAGCAGAACCAGTCAGATACCCACAGCACAACAGCAGAACTAACCAGACACCGACACTGAAAAATGCAGAACCAAGCATATACCCTCACCAGAACCATTTAGGCAAACCCCAAAACCAGGAGAGCAGAAACCAATCATACATCCGCACCAGAACAGCAGAAACCAATTATACATCCGCATCAGAACAGCAGAACCAATCAATCGCCCACACTACAACAGCAGAACCAATCAAGAAAACCCACATCAGAACATCAGAACCAACCAGACACCCACACTACAACAGCAGAACCAACCAAGACACCCACACTACAACAGCAGAACCAACCAGACACCCACACTACAACAGCAGAAAACCAACCAGACACCCACACTACAACAGCAGAACCAACCAGACACCCACACTACAACAGCAGAACCAATCAAGACACCCACACTAGAACATCAGAAGCAACCAGACACCCACACCTACAACAGCAGAACCAACCAGACCCCACACTACAACAGCAGAACCAAACCAGACACCACACTGCAACAGCAGAAACCAACCAGACACCACACTACACACACAGCAGAACCAATCAATCGCCCACACTACAACAGCAGAACCAACCAGACACCCACACTACAACAGCAGAAACCAACCAGACACCCACACCCAGAACAGCAGAGCCAGCCAGACACCCACACTACAACAGCATAACAAACCAGAAACACCCACACCACAACAACAGAGCCAGCCAGACATCCACACCACAACAGCAGAACCAACTAGATATCCCACCACCAGAACAGCAGAACCAAGTAGATACCCCCACACCAGAACAACAGAACCAAGTAGATACCCCACACCAGAACAGCAGAACCAAGTAGACACCCACACCAGGACAGCAGAACCAAGTAGACACCCACACCAGGACAGCAGAACCAACTAGATACCCACACCAGAACAGCAGAAACCAACTAGATACCCACACCAGGACAGCAGAACCAACTAGATACCCACACCAGGACAGCAGAACCAACTAGATACCCACACCAGGACAGCAGAACCAACTAGATACCCACACCAGGACAGCAGAACCAACTAGATACCCCCACACCAGAACAGCAAACCAGTCAAATTCACACGCCAGAACAGCGAAACACATCAGACACAATACACGACTGCAGAACTGATTAGGCATCCACACTGGGACAGATGGCTCTGTGACGATGTTAGTGAGGGTTTAACTTTTTCACAAACGCTGCACACATTTGCGTTCCATACCTTGCTCCGCAGCCAACGTAGCAGGCAGATGTGAGTGTGAGGCTTTTACTTTCCCTTCAACACATTGACATTGTTATGACTGGTGTAATCAATCTGACTGACACTAACGAGCTTATAAAAGAAACTCTCGAAGACGACTTCACCAACACTTCGCATTTCTTTGGGGTTTATCTTCATGCCTTGGGAGACCTAGAGAGATTGCTTTCTTGCACACAGCTTTAAAGCATCTTGTATCTTGCGAAAATCCACCTTGCTCGGGTACTGGTGAAAGAGTTAAAGGGCAATGGTATCCACTCCAGATTTTTGTTTCCTGTCAGTTTTCTGTCATCTCAGTGGCTCTTCCATCGGAGAGAAGATACGTCCGTTCTCCAAGGAATCTCATGTACTGTGCATGCTCGACTGGATTTCAATCCTGTGGGATTTCGTTATACTTTTGTTTCCTGTGTGGTTTTGTGTCCCTGAAACTGTAACGGTTCTGCTCTCCAAGGAGGTAGAAGTGTACCGTAGAAAATTCGTTTGGAATGCTTTAGTGCACGAGGCTTTTTTTAATCTTTGTAGCCCGGATGCTTCGTTTGTTCCGTTGTTTTGACCAGCCGTTTGTGTTCCTGAAACAACGTCCGTTCTTGTCCTCAAGACAGCGTATAATTTGGCGTTATTTGCTGCACCATATCAGACTCTCCTTGCAAGCTATGACCAGCTTGTTTAGTGTGGATCAAAACATCGCGGCTAACGTGGTCAGCAGAAGCTCACCATGCAGGCATACTGTTTCCTTCTTCAAGGCAGTAAATAAGACGTGAAATGAAAATTCGTGTGTCTTTTGTATTCAGCACTGCTACATCAGACAAGCTTCAGTTTGTGGGGACAAACTCGCCCTTTTTTTTAAACGCCACCCTCTCTCCACTACCCCCAGATGCACCCACTCCATTGCCAAGCCAAAACTGGCTGACCGAGGCAAGGTTCCTGCCATCTGCCTGATCGACAGCAAAGTCAGAGTGATGTACGTGGAAAAAAGGAAAATGCTTCATGACTTCGGTATTTGTGATGACGAAGGAGTTGTTCAAGGCCTAGGAGGAAACGGAGCGCACTCTGTGGTTGTTTTCGCTGAGTTTACAATACTTTCAGTTTTCCTTCCAGTCAAAAGCTCCAAACCAAGGGATTTTCGTTTCTCTTTGATTCCTTACTTTTCAGTCCCAGACAGGGTTGATGGCTGGTGAGAAATTTTGTATAGGACTCGGCAGAAGAATATTGTCTGAATCAAAACTGCAGTGCTGCCTGTCATAGGTATACAACAGCTTCCATCTCTCTCTCTCCCTCTCTCTCTCTCTGTCTCTGTCTCTCTCTCTCTCTCTCTCTCTCTCTCTCTCCCTCTCTCTCTCTCTCTCTCTTTCTTTTTCTCTTCGTGCGCGGGCGAACGCGCGCGCGCGCGAACGCGCGCGCGCGCGCGCGCGCGCGCGTGTGTGTGTGTGTGTGTGTGTGTGTGTGTGTGTTTCCGCACGTATTCCGTACGTATTCCCGCACGTATTTCCGTATTTTTTATGTGAATTAGTAGCTTTTAGCAAAATAAACAAGAGTAGCAGAGTCAGTCAAAATCTTATAAAGTTACTGAAAAAGTTTTGTAGGGGCAAGTACGTGCACACACATCCACATAGTTTTTACACACACACACACACACACACACACACACACACACACACACACACACACACACACACACACCGAGAAGAGTGGGTTAGGTGAAGGTTTAAAGTCCACAGCCAAAGGGGCCGGCGGGGCAGTGAACGAGGTTCGTCATGTCTGGGGGACGACCTTATGCCCATTCCTCTCATTCCGCCGCCTTCACTCTTCCCTGAACTGAATCAGGTACCTGTTCACGTCTTGGTGGACAGCCAACAGGTCGGAACAAGTCGAACCCAGGTAAGGTTCGAACTCACTACCGTCAGCTCTGCAGGAGAACGCTTGAACCATTTAACTTTGGGTGGAAAGATGAGTGTGTGTGTGTGTGTTTTGTTGTGTGTGTGTGTGTGTGTGTGTGTGTGTGTGTGTGTGTGTGTGCGTGTGTGTGTGGTGTGTGGTGTGTGTGTGTGTGTGTGTGTGTGTGTGTGTACGTGTGCGCGCACATGTGCGTGTGTGTGTGTGTGTGTGTGTTCCTTCGCGCATGTATAGTTTTAAGCCTCTGCTTCATGATGCATATTTATCGAAAAGAGGCATGCTTATGTGTGCGCACGCGCGTGCTTGTGCACGTGCCACGGATAAGCAAAGCTCCTGGGACTAATTTTGTTACGGCCATCTGTTAATGATGAACGGTGCTATGCACAGAGTTCCAGTGAACTCGGGAGACAACACGTTGGGTTGCAGAAGCAGGCTTTGAAGGGACTGGACCAAGTGCCGCTGATAATACGAACATTAACGATCGGAAGTTTTGTTGTGAAAGTTGAGGGCAGTATGAGCTCGTTTTGTCTTTTCTCTGTCCGTCTAAATGTCTTTTTTCTGTTTGGCTGTTTTTGTCTCTTTGTCTGAATGTTTGTCTCTGTCTTTGTCTCTTTGTCTTTCCTGCTCTCTCCTCTCTCTCTCTCTCTTCTCTCTCCTCTCTCTCTCTCTCGCCGCTCGCTCTCTCTCTCTCTCTCTCTCTCTCTCTGGTCTGTCTCTCTTCTCTGTCTGTCTCTCGTCTCTCTCTCTCTTCGCCTCTCTGTGTGTCTGCCTGATTCTCTGTCCGTGTATGTGTGTTTGTCTCTGTGCGAAAGTGTGCGTGCGTGCGAACGGTTTGTGTGTGTGTGTGTGTGTAACTCTGTGTGTGTGTGTGCGCGCGCGTGAGTGTGTGTGTGCGCGCGCATACACGCGCGCGTGTGTGCACGCATGCGCGCATTCGAGTATGTGTTAAAAAAGTACGTGTGTGCACACATAGATGTTTTGGGGTGCGAGTGTGCAAACGTTACTTTTTCCTGGTGCGGGGGATGTATCAATCTACTGGATGAAAAAGTAAAGAAGAAAAAAACTGTTACACCCATACGAAGCAAAACCTCCTTTACACAAAGCGATTCAGAGTGGTCGTCAGCACCTGGATCAGCTATGACTTGGCTTTCCGATACTTTCAAGGTTTTCCTTCAAAGCACTGTGCGCTCTCATGATCTGCGCCTCAGCCCACACTGTTCTCAGTTATTTGTTATTTTAGGCTTTGAGCTAGTCTGAATCCGGACAGGGGCAACGCACTTTTAGGCCGACGACCTCCAGACTGCAGGGTCGATGATATACTACAGACAACTGAACGAGGTTGAGAAACGTGGGGCAAACTGTATCTGGTTCGATGATGTAACCCTCTCTCTCTCTCTCTCTCTCTCTCCTCTCTCTCTCTCTCTCTCTCTCTCTCTCTCTCTCTCTCTCTCTCTCTCTCTCTCTCTCTCTCTCTCCGGACCAGTTCGATCGCGTTATTTCCGTTTAAGCAGAAGTTACGATGAGGGCACAACAGATGCCAGACAGGCATCAGTATAAAAAACAAACGAACGAAGATCTGAAACAAAAAAAGTCTGTTCCTGTCCCGCCTCTCTTACTCTTGTCATAGTCTGTTTCATTCCCTGTCCTGTTTCTCTGTACGTCTGCCTGTCACTATCAATCAGCCTGCTGGTCTGCCTGTTTCTAAGAGCCAGCATGCGGCTTGTTTGAGAGACACACACACTTCTTCCTCGCCCATCGGATAAAAGTTCCAGGTTCTCCATTGATGACGTTATTGCGCATACGGTGGTTTTTTAATCCCATCTTTGAGGCAGCCACATTCTGTCTTCAAGGACTGACATGCAGTTAAAAGAGACGTTTTGATCTGGTGTGAAACCAGAGACACTAAAACATTCGTAACTGATTCGTCTGTTAAAGATCTAAGCGAGTTACTTCTCTTTGTTTTCCTTTTCAGCCTGCTGCTGTTGCGCTGGAGTGGCTGTGTGGGAGAGAGGGTTTATTGAAGACAGCTGCTGTGCGAGAGGAAGGGGTGGAGATTTCGTTAACCACGTAGGCGAAGAATCCAATGTGAACAATACGGGAAGAATTTCTGTCAATTAGCAGAGGTCTCTGACCCCTGGCATGCCAGTGTTTCTGTTGTGGTCTGCCGATCAGGTAGCGAGACTGTGCAGAGGTTCCAGAATGAACACTAGCGATTCATTATGTTGTGTCTGTTGGCTCATAGTTTTTTTTTCCAATGTGTTATTTGTTGCACTTAAATGTTTTGAACTAATTTTTGTGTGTATGTGAACTGGGGACAAAAAAATAGAATGCGTTATGTCTCCTTTCAACCTTAATGATGCCAACAAATAATGTACCGCATTTCAATTTCAATGTATGTGCATGTAAATTGTTTTGCTATATCATTGTTTGTTGTTTTGCAGGAAAGGGCACTTTTTTGTATATAGTGACTACTCTGAAAAAGTCCTGCGTGGCAGTCCCGGATATACTAATCAAAGAAAGTTAGTTTCAAAGCGAGGTGACCGTAGGCAGAAACTGAAACAATTTTTTTTTAAAGAACTAAGCCAAACTGATGACCTCTGGTCACTATGATCAATATTTCTCTGGTTTACATCGAAGGTAAAAGAGACTCTGATCAGGTAGAAGCGTTTGTTTATACTTTTTTCTTTCTTTTTCATCTTTCTCTTTGGTTGTAAATTAGGGTATATATCGCCGGCGCCACGCGGTTCGCTGAAATCTGTAAACTTTCCCGCGATTGGCTCACTTTTGACGCGACATTAACCAGCAGCTGGTGAT
>JADBJO010032251.1:12500-15891 GCA_016801955.1 Conus betulinus
TACCCCCATTCCACTTTCTCTCTCTCACTTTTGAATCGTTTAGTGTAGTCCCCATTCTTTTTTCTATGTTTATCAATGAATTAACTTTAGAAGTAATACATAACGGTAAGCATGGAGCTCGGCTTGTAAACGATGCATTGGAGATCTTTATTCTCCTGTTAGCTGACAACGTTATATCAAAGTCAGAAACGATAGCTGGTCTTCAAAATCAATTAAACAGTTACGAAAAAACTTCTGCATCACTCCAGTTGAAAGTAAACATGGCAAAAAGTAATAATTATACTGTTTACGAAAGGTGGACACCTATGCTACATGAGAAAAATGGATGTGTAATGGAGTAACTATGGCCAGTGGTGAATGTCTATAAGTACTTGGGTAATTTTTTTCAACACGTTTAAGTTTCGGTTTAGCTTGTAAAGATCTTGTAAGTAGAGCTAATCATTGCTTACTTTTTATTCTAAAGAAACTGCGTATGCTCAATAACGAGTCTCCTACAGTGATTTTAAATTTGTTCGATTCTCAAATTCAGCCAATAGTGGAATGTGGAGCTGAGTTACGGGGTTTCGATTCTGTTTCTATACAAATTGAAAAGAGTGATTTAAATGCATAGAAAAAGTTTCTTGGTGTTTTAATACAAACGCCAAAATGATATACTTTATGGGGGATACCAATAGGAATCCAATTCATGTACTTTCCGTAAAAGTAAGGTGCAGTCGTTACTGGCTAAAAATAACCGGATGGCATCTAATAGACTACCACACAAAGCATATAAAACGTTAATACAGCTAGGTGCTAGTGTAAGAGTAACTGGGCCTCTAAAGTGAGGTTGAAACTGTACGAATTTGGTTTTGCTGGTGTGGGGGAGAATCAAAGTGTAGATGACATAAATAGTTTTTTGTTCGTATGTTTCCCGCAAAAATTAATTGACTGTGACTGGCAGAGATGGAAATTCTCATATTGAGGACAGCCGCCGATTTGATGCTCACAGAGTGTTTAGATCCTGCGCACTGTATTCCAAAGTACCTGTCGATGCAAATTAGAGAGGCATATTGATATGTTGTCACTAAATTCAGATTTGGTGTATCGGATATCTGTGTACATTCTAACCGTTACTGGCCACCAATGATCGCAGTTTTACATGTCCGCTCTGTCTCGATGAAGATGAAAATAAAGTTCATTTTGTTCTATCTTGTCCTGAACTACAAGTTTGTTAGACAGCAATTAATCCCGTTTAAGTACTTAAGAAAATCTCGTTTTCTTCAAACTTGATTTATTAATGGCATCATCGAATAAAATAACAGTTCGCTTTGTATTTGTATATAAGCATCGAGAAATGCGAAATGATGTGTCAAGATAACAGAATGATGTGTTGAGCTAACTAAATGAGAATGCATTGATGAAATGCGTGGTTTGTTATTTATTTACTCCCTTCAAAGAGACTAATGTGCTTTTTAACGAATAAAACGTCTCTCTCTCCTCGTCCTCTCGCTCTCTCCTCCTCTCCTCCCTCCCCCCCCTCTCTTCTCTCATCCTCCTCCCCTCTATCTCTCCCCCCCCCCCCCCCCCCCCATCTCTCGCCCCCGCGCCCCCCCCCCCCCCCCCCCCCCCCCCCCCCCCCCCCCCCCCCCCCCCCCCCCTCTCTCCCTCCTCCCCCCCTCTCCTCCCTCCGCTCTTCTCTCTCTCTCTCCTCTCCCCCCCCCCCCCCCCCTGCCCCCCCCCCCCCCTCTTCTCCTCCCCCCCCCCCCCCCCACCCCCCCCCCCCCCCCCCCCCCAACACCCCCCCCCCCCCCCCCCCCCCCCCACCTATTGTGTGGCATCTCCTGGTCCCGTACTTCTGTGAATTCCCCGGCAACCTTCGATTATAATCTTTTTCCTTTCTTTCTCTTTTTTTTTCGGGCCGACTGTGGAGAAGGCCCAGTGACCGGTGGATAAAAGACCCTTTCACATCAACACCGTCGGGTGAAGTCCCATGGGACAGCGTGAAACCCGTTATCCTGTTCCACAGAGTGCGCGTAACACACCGAGGTAGGCAAAAGCTTGGGTGGCTCAGGAGTGTTGCTAGTTGTTTCACCTGCGAAACAGCAACGAAATGGGTCGCGGGCACAGACAGACGCCGAGTCGATGGTTTGCAGGATGCGCGCAGCAGATGCGCTAGACGGTGGTGCCTGTCGCCGGGGGGTTCTGCAGGCATGGAATACGGGCTGGTTAAACCCATAGGGGGACGCTTTCAAGGAGGTTCTGTTGTGTTGTGTCCCGTGGCCATTACACCATAGCACCTGCCAGGAAGAGTTATGTTCCCTTGACGTCTTAATGGAATGCCATGTGTGTGCCTGCACCCTATATCAACACAGCGCAGGCTTCAAAGCGTGGTGCAGGATTGCTCCCGGCTGGTCGGTTTGGCGGTTGATAACAGTACTTCTCTGAGTCCCAAAGGCATCTTCATCTTCTTCGGCTCTCTCTTCTCTCTCTCTCCCTCTCTCGCTCTCCTCTCTCTCTCTCTCTCTCTGAATTTACAAGTGATGGTGTACGTTCTGTTGTTGTTGTTGTTGTTGTTGTTGTTGTTGCTGCTGTTGTTGTCGTTGTTGTGTGTTTGTACAGTACACACACACACACACACACACACACACACCACACACACACACACACACACACACACACACACAGAGAGACACACAACACACACACACACACACACACACACACACACACACACACACACACACACAACACACACACAGAGAGAGAGAGAGAGAGAGAGAGAGAGAGAGCTGAAAGTGTCGGTTTCAACTAGGACTCGGAAAGAAGACCATTCCACGACAGGGTGAACCACAGATTGGAAGTAAGCCAGTAAATGATAAACGTAGCAGTCGCATTGAAAAGAAACTTCATGTGTACACCATATGGGAAAAGCGGGACGCTGAGGAAAAGACAAACATTGTCCATTCTAAAAACAGCGTTTACTACAGTATCACCAACTCGTCTTCAGTGATAGGACATAGAAAACGACCGGCCCAAATCTTCAGAAGGCGGGGGTATAGCGTGTATGTCTATCGGGTGCAGTATACACTGAAAGATCTCCCGGCAGGCAATCCTTTCCCGTATTCAGCCCTCGACCTATACAGATCCAAGCCAAAGCCAACCCGTTGTGAAGATTGCGAGGAAGGTGGGCCGTTGGGTTGGGGACCCCCGATGAATCACTTCCAAGCTACCTGGGTGGCTGTGCCGTGCTCCCGAGCCGCGCCGATTGTCAGGTGTTTGGCGTCTTTGAAGAAACAAACAGTGGAACCGTCAATCACCCTGCGCTCTATCATTCCCTTGCCGAAGATGAGGAAGTTTGGAGGGTATCGTTGGTGGGTGTCACACACTACCCACTCACATGTGCATGCCTAAG
>JADBJO010032252.1:5000-15887 GCA_016801955.1 Conus betulinus
ATCAGCATCATCGTCATCATCATCATCATTAGTATTAATACTATCACTATTACCAGTAGTAGTAGTAACAGTAATAGTAAGAGTAGTAGTAGTACTACTACTACTACTATCATTGTACCATTATTGGTTATTTCTTTCTATTATTATCATTATTTGTGCTATCATAATCATAATTATATCATTATAACTGTCATTATCATTATCAACATCATCATATTCATTATTATTGTTTGTCATCATCACTATTTCATCATCATTATCATTTTCATCAGCAGCATAATAATTATTACTTTCATCTTAATTTCATATTTTTATCATCATCATCATCATCATTACTATCATGATTATAATTGTTGTTATTATCCAAAAGCACGAATACAACGCCCTGTCTTTGGTAGAGACCAAGCTCCTAAGCACGTTCACAATCCACACTCGTTTACACAAGGGGCTGCTACCTGGGTAGAGCCAACTGAAGCGCTGCCTGCTGGGCGCTTCGTTCTGGTCGTTTCCCGTGTGTCCAGTCAGTCGAACATCAGTCACTCGGTTTTCCGTTCATTCTTTTCATTCTTCAATAGCTGCAGAGTGTATTCGTGTCATCCATACCAACAACTTTGCCATTCTCTTCCCGAAAGTTGGAATTTTACGGTGTGTGTGTGTGTGGTGTGTGTGTGTGTGGTGTGTGTGTGTGTGTGTGTCTATGTGTGTGTGTGTGTGCGTTGTGTGTTATCGTGTGTTGCGTGTGCGTCCTTCTGTGTGTGCGTCTGTGTGCGCGCGCGGTGCGTGCGTGCGTGTATGCAAGATGTTATACACGCAGTTCACACACGGAACCTCGGTTATAGTTTTTAATTCGAAGGACTTGTTCAGGCGGAAATGGAGTCAGAACCAAAGTCAACTCCGAGGATGAAAAAAAATCCCCCTTCACCCCAAAACGGCGTGGTGGAGATTCGAACCTGTAACCCAGGATCGCCAAGATCACCAACGAGTCCGATCCGGCGCTCTAACCAACGGAGCTATATCGGCCCCCATTCCGAACCCGTCCCCCCCCCCCCCCCCCCACCCCCACCCCCCCTCCGCCACCTGTTTTTTCCATTCCAACCATCCCCTCAACCCTCCCCTCTCTCTCGTCCAAGGAGGAAACCCCCCGGGACCCCTGAGCGTGATGTGTCACGGTGGTGGCCAGTCTCATGCCAAGAGGGAGGGGGGGCTGATTGCATGCTAAACGATGATACTGATCCACGCCCTGCCTTGGCCCCCTCCCCCCTCCCCCTCCCCACAAACACTGTGCCTTCTCTCCCCACCCCCCCCCCCCCCCCCCTTCCTCGCCTCCAGCCCCATCACTCTCCACGCAGTGTGTGCTGTGGGACCGGTGTGGGACGGGGGACCACGGAGTGTGTGGTCAACAAACAGCAGATCAGGGAGCAACAAGTCTCTCGGCCACTAAGCGCTCCTCACTCAATGCAGCTTTCATCAGGTGTGTGCGTGGTGTATGTGTGTGTGGTGTGGTGTGTTGGTGTGTGTGTGTGGGTGTGTGTGTGTTTGTTTTTGGTTGTTTTTTTGTCCACTTTTTTTTTCTCTTTCTTTGTTGTGTGTGTGTGTGTGTGTGTGTGTGTGTGTCTTTTGTGTGTGTGTGTGTGTGTGTGTCAGTGCGCGCGCGCGTGCGTGCGTGTCTTCTCTCATCACCCCACTTTTTTTAAAATTGTTGCCAAGTCATTAACATAATGACGGAAGAATTGTTAGCCTGCACTTCTTTTCCCCCACTACCAAATTAATCGTTCACACACACACACACACACACACACAACACACACACACACACACACACACACACACATATATATATATAGTATATATATGCATGCATACATATAATATATGTGTGTGTGTATATATATATATATATATATATATTATATATATATATATCAACAGTAATGAGGAGAAGGAGGACGACGACGACGACGTTAACAACAAAAATGATGATGATGATAACGAACGACGACGACGATGACGACGACGACGACGACGACAATGATCATGATGACGATGATGACGATGATGATGATGATGATGATGATGATGATGACAACGATGACGACGACGATGACGATGATGGTGATGATAAAAGCAACTATGATGATGATGATGATAGTGATGATGAGATCATGATGATGATGATGATGAATATGGCATCAACAACAACAACGACGACGACGACGACGACGATGATGATGATGACAATAATAATGATGAATGATGATGATGATGGGGACGACGACGGACAACAATAATAATAATGATAATAGTGGTGACGACGACGGCAATGATAACAATAGCAACAACGACGACGACGACGATGATGATGATGACCGCATTACGGAACGGGGTGAGGAGTGCGGAGGAAGAGGCTGGGAGGATGGCGGGGGTTAGGGGGTAGGGAAGGAGGAGAAGGGGGCGGGAAGATGAGGCTTGTCAAAGAAGAAGCTTGCAGGCAGCACGTCTCACGACATGTGGTGTGTTTAAAAGCTGTCAGAGCCGCCCGCCATCAAAGGCCCCGGGGCCGACACAAGGCAGCACGGGGCAGACAGCTCGCCCCATCACACGCTTATCACAACGCCGCGGGAGTTCCGCCCTCCTCCTACAGCACAAACAAAGCGGGATAGGAGAGAGAGGCGGATGGCTAGAAACTGGAGCATCACATCATCTCAAGATGCTGAAAAGAAGCTGGCTTGGAGAAGAACGTAGGAAAGAAGGGGGGGGGGGGAGGAGGGGGGGGGGGAGGAGAGAGGAGAGGGAGGGTGGGGAGTGGGGGGGGGAGTGAAGGGTGGGAGGGGGAAGAGATGGTGAAGGGAGGGAGGTTTGAGGTTGGGGGGGGAAGGTGGAGGAAAGAAGAAAGATAGGGGGTTGGGGGGTGGAGGAAAGAGAATGAGATAGATAGATGCAGTCAGACAAAAAACAAACAGCAACAACAACAAAGGAACATGAGAAACGGATTCACTTCAATCCATGTTGCTCATAGCCCAACCAACCGCAAAGAGCCATAAAAGAGCTGGCTCCTCGCTGAAGAAAAACTCTAAAAAAAAAAAAAAAAAAAATTAATATATATAATATACAAGTCATTAACACAGTTGTAATAAAAACAAACAAACAAACATGCCGGAATTTCGCTCAATTCTTTCTTCCTCAAAATGATAGAACAGAAGAGAAAAAAAAAAGACACGGACGGACAAGAGAAAAGTTAAAAATGATGACAAGAACAAGACGAACGTACCCGCCCTCTATGTGGTTCCATATCTGCCAACGTTTCTCATCCTCAGCCAGGTTTTTTTTTTTTTCTGAGCAGATTAAAGATAGGTTGTCCCAAAAATATACATCATTTTCAACATCTGAACCCTAGAAATGTGACGTCTTTTTTTTCTCAAATAAGAGGGGAGAGGAGGGGGGGGGGGGGGGGGGGGCGGCGGCTGGGAATGGGAAAAGGAGTGGAGGAGGGGGAGGGGGGATCGGATGAGTGAACACAGTAAGTCAAGATGTCCTTATGCTGTTCGATTGCAACACAAAGTTGACTGAAAAGAAAAAAAAAAAACGATAGCTCCTGCACTGATCATCTACTGAAAACGGCGAATTGATGGAAGAACAGGGACGGATGGATGGTAGGGATGGATGGTCCTGGATGGATGGATAGATAGGATGGGTAGGAAAGATAGCAAGACAGGATGGATTGATGGATGAGGATGGATTAGATAGATAGATGGTTAGATAGACAGACAAATAGACAGACAGCAAGATAGATAGATAGATAGCAAGACAGATAGATGGATCGGTAGATAGACCAAGACAGGCAGACAGACAGATAGATAGACAGACAGATAGATAGATTATGATAGATAGACAGCTGACAGATCGACAAATAGACAGACAGATAGACAAATATCGATAGATAGACAGATAGATAGAAAGGCAGATAAAACACATAGACAGACAGATCGACAGACAGATAGATAGATAAATAGATAGACAAATATACAATAGATAGATAGATAGATAGAATAAGCAGATAGACAGACACAGAAATAGACAGACAGATATACAGACAGACAGACAGACGAGAGTAAGGTAAAAAGGTAAGGTAGGTAGTAGATAGATAGTAAAGGACAAGCCCTTTACACCCTAAAAAGATGAGATCAGAGCTATACCTACGGAGGGGTCGTTACATGACTCGAGCTATACAAACACATATTGCAATCTGCATAACCTTAAAATGTATTAAAAAAATCACTAAATCTTATTAAAAAAATGTTCACATCTCTTAAAAACTGAAATATCACAGATACTTGGACATTTCTAAAAAAGCTCACCATGTGACATCTTATCAAAATATTTCCTCTGATCTCACTGAAATCATCACACTCATCAGTCAACACATGCTTAAGAGTGTATACACAATCGCATGCAAAACAATGGGGGCGATCTTCCTCCCTTTAAAAAGGAAAGAATGAGTAAGATATTATGTATCCATATGCAGTCTACTTAAAACACTTTCTTCTTTTCCTGGTTTTGCACACCGAAGGTAACCGTTCGGACAAGTCTGGCATTATCTCATGAGTTTGTTTTCCGATTCCAAATTCCAATCATCTTGCCAACGTGTTTTCTTTTTACAAACTTATTTATTAGCGGTTTAAGATACCTGATATGGTAAACCAATGGGATCGCTTGACAGGATCATTTAACGCTTTCTTTGCTTGTCTGTCCGTTATCTCATTGCCCGTAATACCGCAGTGGCTAGGGACCCACACCAAAACACAACTTCTTTATCTACAGGGAGTTCGGTAAAAGTTTGTAAATGGATATTAACTTATAAATGGTCACAAGTTGGACGATTTAAGAACTTTTAAAGCTGAGAGAGAATCAACGACTATCTATAACAAAGAGACTTTCGAGTTGAACTTTTGCACAGTCTCTTTTAAAGCCTTCTATTCTGTAGTAAAAATAGAATGGTCTTTCAGACGTAAGGAATGAGAATGCCCGAGGCAGATGTCGATGCTGCAGCAAACTTTCTCTTCCATTTTGGAACCATCCGTATTGAGAAATGTTCGATGTTTATGTTTTCTCCTTTCTTTTCTATAAAAAAAAAAAAAAAAATTATAAATCTCTGGGACTTGTTGTTTCTGTCTTATAAGCAAAGAGAGAAAGATCTATTTGTGGAGTTTGAGGTGGTGAGGTGAGGTAAGGTAGGCAAGGTAAGGCAAGGTAAAGATAAGGTAGGTAAGAATAAGGTAAGGTTGCTCAAACCTAACTCACAAAGGCATTCATTCATCCCTTTAACATACATCTAAAAACACACCGGTAAGCTTGTGTTTTAAATCTTCCTACTTAAATCTCATATCAGATGAAAAATGTTGATCTCTTTCAGATATTCAAAAATCACATCAGGTGGAACATCTCTGAACAAAGTGTTTCATGGAGTCTGCTGTAAAATGTTTATGTCTCACATCAGACAAGTCCCAACACTCTTAAAAGAATATATGTTTCATTGTGAGTGGTACATGGGCATGTGAATGCACCACGGAGCTTCTTCCCTCTTTTAACAAGATACGAATGAGTTAAAAACGAATTGCCAGTGTGGCAGCAAGCATAAAAACCGTTTCTTCTTTGCGACCAGCAGAGGTAGATGAGAGGAACTCTTGAGGTTGGACGGATCTGGGAAAGTTTGTTGTCCCGTCTGGTGTATTCCAGTCCTCCTGCCAGAGGTCTAGGATTGATTCATTAAATTTCGGTTTCCAGTCTGAGTAAGGGATAGACATGTTGGACAGTGTCCTTCGTTGTGCCGTTTCTTGGCCAAACGGTCAGCCATTTCATTTCCTTTCCCCGAATGCCAACCTGACCATGAAACCGAAGCAAGAACAAGGTTGTAACCCTTCTGCTTTCAAAGAGGTAAACAGTTTTTATTTAAAAAAGTGTAGAAGTTCAGGATGATGGAGGTTACGGCCAGCAATGGCCTCCAAGCTGACAGCGAATCAGACAAATCAGAAAGTCCTTGTGTGTAGATTGAGCAATAAAGTTCAGCAGATAGTAACAGAAGAATCTGACGAAATATGTTTTGATCATATTTGAGAAGGAGCACCTGGAGCATTAGGTTGCACAAGCCACTCCATCTTCGGACTTTTGAACCATCAGTAACTAAGAGAGAGAGAGAGAGAGAGAGGAGAGAGAGAGAGAGAGAGAGAGAGAGAGAGACGCACAGACCAGAACAGACACTGACAGGACAGACAGAGAATGACATTCACTGACTTCCCGCTTTTCTTGTGCGTTGTACTGTTTCCATCTTGTTTGCATGTTCTTTTTTTTTCGGCCTTACGGCCTTCTTCAGGATGTGTTAGATAAGTTATACGTCACATCAGAGAAAAAACTCACGAATACAGTGGTGAAATGTATTACGCATTTCATGAACTTGACCTATCCATGTTCATCGTCTTTCATGAAAAAGACCGTAAAAGAGAAAAAACGGGAAGGAGGGGAGGGAGAGAGAAGGAGGTGAGGAGGTGGTGGGGGAGGAGGGGACACAGAGACAGACAGACAAACAGACTTTGTTTTCCTTTTATTTTCAGTTTGTTCAATTTACAGCTGTACAATTTCCTACTTTTCACTCCTTTCTGCTGGCATGCGACTCTGTGTTCGTGGCTTTTGATTATGTGCTAAAGGTGCAACTTCTAGTTCGATTCACCCTCACCCTCTCTCCCTCCCTCCCTCCCTCTCCTCTCTCTCTCTCTCTCTCTTCTCATTATGAAGTCCTATATTGCGTCCACTCTCCCTCCCCCCCTCTCTCTCCTCCTATCCCCTCCCCCGTCCTCTTTTGCATGCACATGCAATTACTTTTACCTATACACACAAATTAGAGTGCGTGTATGGGTTGTGCGTGCTGTGCGTGCGTGCGTGCGTGCGTGCGGCGTGCGTGCGTGTGTTTGTGTTGCGTGCGCGCGTCCGTGGCGTGCGTGTGTGCGTGCGTGCGTGTTTTTGTTTTTCAATTTAACGTCTTTCCACATTAAGTGATATGTAGACAAGCGTGTGTGTGTGTGAGTGTGTTGTATATGTGTGTGCGTGTGTGTGTGTGTTTGTGGCGTGTGTGTGTGTATGCGCGCGTGCGTGTTGTTTGTGTTGTGTGTCTGTGTGTCTGTGTTTGTGTGTGGCATGCGTGCTTTGCGTGCGTGTGCATATGTGTGCGTGTGCGCGTGCGCGTGCGAGCGCGCGCGCGTGTGTATATAAGAAATACTGCAGAAGTCATTGAAGACAAGAGACACGGACTTAATTTGCCAAGAAAGACTCACTACAAAAAAAAAAATGATAATAATCCCTGCGGATTGTGTGGAACGCAACACGCCTCTGTCTCTCTATTGATGGAAGAGCTTCAATCCACTGTGGCCGCTCCGCACAAAGGGCCGGCATGAGAGCCTCACGTGCGGGTGATTATGTGGTTTGTTGTATTTGGAGAAAATTAGATTTCCCGGCCAACCCCCCAACCCCTACACCTACCCCCACTCCTCACTCTCTTTCCGCTCTTTCCGCCCTACCTTTTCTTTTCTTTTTTCTTTTTCTCTTCTCTTTTTGGTATTGTATTACGATCTTACTTTTTTCCCCTCTGCTTACCCCCCCCCCCCCTCTCCTCTCTCTCTCTCTCCTCTCTCTCTCCTCTCTCTCTCTCTCTCTCTCTCTCTCTCTTCAACTATGGTTTTGCCCATCAGTATAATGTTTATTGATCGATTTCAGATTCACTTATTTGTTTACTCTCTTTCATTTTTCTTATTTATTCGTTCATTCTCATTACAGAAAAAGACAGTCAGAAAGACGGATAGAGGAATGGATGGATGGATGGATGGATGGATGATGGACGGACGGACGGACGGATGGACGAATGGACAGGAACATATAGACAGACGGACAGAGATTTGTATTCCACATTGTATACCATTTTAGATCTTGAACCGCAATCATCCAACACAATAATCATTAAAAAAAAAAAAAACAAACAAACAAACAAACAAAAACCTTAAACATAAAACAGGTCTGACATTCTATAACGATATCTTATTATTAAAATTTGTTTCTTTTTGCTGTGTGTAATGTGTGCGCGCGCACGTGCGTGCGTGCGTGCATGCATTTCGCGCGCGCTTTCTCTGCGTGTGCGTCTGCGTATTGTTGTGTGGTTTGTGTGTGTGTGTGTGTGTGTGTGTGTGTGTGTGTGTGAGCTCGCGCGCGTCTGTGCGTCATTTTGCTTCCTTGACCTTCCTAACACAATACAGGTGTAATGCTTTTCCATATGTTTGACAGAAGAAATGTCAAAATCAGTCATGATATCTGCTATCAAAATGCTTCGGTATTCGTTTTTGTTTTTTTTTTTTTTTTTGGTTTTTTTGTTTGTTTTCGTTTTTGTTTTTTTTTTTTGGGGGGTTCAAGTCACGCATGCCAACTAGTTTAGGTCTTGCCTCCTCGTCCCTCTACAAGTTAGTAAATTGATACTTGTCAGTTTAGTTGTTGTTGGGTTTTTTTTTTTTTTTTTCGTTTGTTTTTTTTGCCCATGTTTGTCTGTACTTAGGTCCACACTCTTAAATACTTCTTCTCCCCTATATGTTCATCGTTTTCCTTTTCTTTTTTTGTTTTAATTAAGTCAAATTTACCAACTGTACCCAAAATATAACAAAAAAAAATCTTACTCCAGTAGAGTGCGTCCAGGACTGGTTTTTTCATTTCACATTCACAAGACCCCCCCCCCCCCCCATTCATCACCTCTCTCTCTCTCTTCTCTTATTTTTCTCTCTTTGTCTCCTCTCTTCTCTCACACACAGTTCGGCTTGGAATACTTGAATTACTACCCTATGACAATCCCCCCCCCCTCCATTTGTGCTTTATTTTCTCTCCCCCCCCCCCCCCCCCCCCCCCCCCCCCCCCCGCTTCAAAATCGATTGTCTTGTATCTCTCTTCTGACCTTTCCTTTCCTCCCCCTTCTTTCTCTTTCCTTCCTTCTTTCCCCCCTTTCCCTTTTTCTTTCTTTCTCCCTCTTCTTTTCTTCTCCCCCCTTTCCTCCCCCTTTCTTCCTTTCTCCCTCCCTCTCTTCTCCCTTCTCTTTCTTCTTTTCCCCCTCTCTTTTTTCTTTTTTCTTTTCTTCCTTTCTCCCTTCTTTTTCTCTTCCCTCCCTCCTTTCTTTCTCCTTTCCTTTCTCTTTCTTCCCTTTTCTTCCCTCCCCCTTTTTTTCCTCTTCTTTTTCTCTTTCTCTCTCTTTTTCTCCTCTTCTCCCTCTTCCCTCTTCTTCTCCCCTTTTTTCTCCCCTCTTTTCTCCCTTTTCCCTTCCCCTTTCCCCCCTTTCTTCCTCTCTTTTCCTTTTTTCTCCCTCTCCTCCTTTCCTCTTCTCCTTCTTCCCCCCCCCCCCTTTTCCCTTTTCCCCCGCCTTTCTTCTTTCCTTTTTCTTTTTCTCCCTCCTCCCCTCTCCCTCCTCTTCTCTTCCTTCCTGTTTCTTCCTCCTCTTTCCTTCTTTTCTCTTCTTTCTTTCTCTCTTCCTCCTCCCCCCCCTTCTCTTCTTCTCTTCTTCCTTCCTTCTTCTCCCTCCTTCTCTTTCCTCTTCCTTTCCTTCTTTCCTCTTCTTTCCTCTTTTCTTCCCCCCCCTTTTTTCTTTTTTCCCTCCTTCATCTTTTTCCCCTTCTCCCCTTCCTTCCTCTTTTCCTTTCCTTTTCTCCTCTTCCTCC
Organism: Conus betulinus; assembly: GCA_016801955.1. Lineage (NCBI taxonomy): Eukaryota > Metazoa > Mollusca > Gastropoda > Neogastropoda > Conidae > Conus > Conus betulinus. The sequence continues at coordinate 14,732 of JADBJO010032252.1, forward strand.
CCTCCTTTCCCCCTTTCTTCTTTCTTTCCCCCCTCCTTCCCTTTTCCTCCCCTTCCTTCTCTTTCCTCCCTCCTTTCTTCCCCCCTCCCCTTTCTCCCCTCTTTCCTTTCTCTTCTATCCCTTTCTCTCTTTCTTCCCTCCCCTTTCCTTCTTCTCCTTCCTCTTCTCTCTTCTTCTCTCTCTCTTCCTTTCTCTCCTTCTCCTTCCTTTTCTTCTTTCTCCCCCTTCTCCTCCCTCACCTCTTCTTTTTTTTTCTTCCCTCCTCTTCCCCCCTTTTCACTTTCTTTCCCCTCCTCTTTTTCCCCTTTTCCCCCCCCCTTTTTCTTCTCTTTCTCCCCTTTCCCTTCTTCCCTCTCTCTCCCTTTTCCTTCTCTTTTCCTTCTTTCCTTCCTCTTTCTTCCCTTCCTTTCTTTTCTTCCCTCTTTCTTTTCTCTCCCCTTTTCCCCCTTTCTTTCCTCATCCCTTTCCTTCCTTCCCCTCTTCTCTTCTTTTCCTCTTTCTCCCTCTTCCTTTTTTTTTTCTCCCCCCCTTTTTTTCTTCTTTTCCTCCCTTTCTTCTCCTCCCTCCTCCCTTCTTCCTTCTTCCTCTTCCCTTTCTTTCTCCCTCCCCCTTCCCCCCCCCCTTTCTTCCTTCTTCCCCTTTTCTCTTTTTCCCCTCCTCTCCCCTCCTCTTTTCTTCCTTCCCTTCTCTTTCTTCCCCTTCCCCCCCCCCTTCCCCTTTTTTTCCCTTTCTCCTTCTCTCTCTCTCTCCCCTTCTTTCTCCTCCCCCCCCCCCCTCTCCTCCCCCCCCCCCTTCTCCTTTCCCCCCTCTTTTCTTTTTTTTTCTTCTCGTCCTTCCCCCTTCTCTCTTTCTTCTCCCTTCTTTCCTGTCTCCTTTTTCTCCTGCTTTTTCCCTTTTCTTTTTCTTTACCTTTTCTTTTTTTTTCTTTCCCCCCTCTTTCTCCCTCCCCCTTCCTCCCCCCCTTCCCGTCCCCTTTCTGTCCCTTTCTTCTTTCTCTCTTCTTTTCTCCCCCGTCTCTTTCCTTTCCTCTCCCCCCCACCTCTCCTCGCCTCTTCGCTTCCGTCTTTTTCTTCTTCCTTCTGTCTTTCCTCCCCACTTCCTTCCTTCTCCCTTCTCCTCTGCTTTCTTACCTTTTTCTCCCCCCCCAACCCTCTCT
>JADBJO010032253.1:0-2500 GCA_016801955.1 Conus betulinus
TGGACATTTCTCTTTTCCATTTCATAATGCAGATCGATAACTATGAACGAAATGAATATTGTCATAGAATAACACCATAACTATCATCCAATATTATAACTGGTTTGTGGACTAAAACATAGACATTTCTCCTTTCCTTCTTATAATGCAGATCGATAACTATCAACGAATGACATGTGTTCATAGAATAACACAACTTTTTTGTGACTAAAACACGGACATTTCGCTATCAAAAAGGAAAAAAAAAGTACATGGGAAGTAACTGTCATCCCTTTACCAACTATTGCTTCCCCTGGAGGAAAACCAACGCAGTGTTAATTCCTGGACTAACTCTAGGTCTAATCTCTCCCAAATGCTTTTCCAAGTGATCCTCGCTCTCAGCAAGAATTCGAAGAATATATTGAAGCCAGGCGAAAAAGGACACAAAATGTCTTTTCTTATTTTCGTTTTCTTTCGTTCTTCATATTTTCCTTGGTCTTGTGCTTTTTTTTTCTTTCTTTTTCTATTTATTTATTTATTTTTTTTTGCTTTTTCTTTTTTCTTCTTCTTTTTTTTCGCCTTGAAAATAGCAGGGGGTAGGGACGCAATACAGACAATGGAGATGCGCTCAGAAACGGAGTGAAGACCAAACAGCGAGTAAGGCGGCGCGAACACACACAACACCACACACACACACACACACACACACACACACACACACAGAGAGAAACAAAAAATTCTGCTCGCGCGGACGCGCACAGAAAGAGAGAGAGAGAAACACAAATTCAGCTCGCGCGGGTGAGCGCGCGCGCACGAGACACATACACACGCACACACAACTGCGCGCGCGCCGCGCACACACACACACAACACACACACACACACACACACACACACACACACACACACACCACACAAACATCCACTCAAACGCGCTCACACACCACTCACACGCGCACACACACACACACACACACCACACACACACACACACACACAGATACACACACACACGTGCGCGCGCGCGCACACACACACACACACACACACACACACACACACACACACACACACACACCAACAGAAACAGAGGGATAGACAGACAGACAGGGGTGTCAGACAGTGTGCAGACAGTCCAGGGTCGAGTCGCTGGCGATACGTACAGATTTTCTGAAGTCTGTACCTGTTGGAAAAACACACACACACACACACCACACACACACACACACACACACACACACACACACACACAGACACGCGCGCGCGCGTGGGGGAGGGAGGGGGGGGTAGATTTCAACCCTACAGATCTTATTATGATCATCCCTTGGTGCATCATCATCATCATCGTCATCATCATCATCATCATCAGTGATGAACACACGACAGTGTGTGATGTCTCCCCCCCCCCCCCCCCAACAAATCGCTGACAAAGCGCGCGGCAGAGCGATGATCACGTGCCCATGTCTGTCCCCTGATGAGCTGGGCGCCTGTGCACACAGCCAACGAACTAGGTCATGGCATAACGCGTGCTTGAATACTGAGCTGTACCACCATTACGACCTCTCCCCCTCCCCATCCCCCACCCTCCCCTCTTTGTATGTAACAGCTGGGTTAAGAATAAACTCGCTCCTCCCTTCGCCAACCCCTCCCCTGCTCTCTTCCTCCCCCAAACCCATCCATCCCCCCCCCCCTCCTCCCACCTGCTCCTTCTCAACATAAACAGCCTCTACTCTTTCCTTCCTCGCGCGCGCGCTCGCGCGGACACACACACGCACACGCACACACACACACACACCACACACACACACACACACACACAACCACGCTCCACACACACTGACGCACGCATGCCACACACGCACACACACACACACACACACACACACACACACACACACACACACACACACAAGCACCTAAACGCAGCAATTAGCAGTTCAGCGTACTGCAGTATCCGACACATCCAGTTTGTCCAGGCCCTCACTGACAGGCCTTATAGCCCGTTGACCTCTTCCCACACTTGTGAAAAAAATCTAATATGGGAACAATCCAATAATTTGTGTTTCTATTCCCAGAAACAGTTAGTCATCACATCCTCCACTTCTCCCCACCCCCGTCCATTTCTGACGCAAATTCCCGACTACCCACCCACCTCTCCTCTCTCTCTCTCTCTCTCTCTCTCTCTCTCTCTCTCTCTCTCTCTCTCTCTGCACAACCTGTGTGTCACGTTTTGTGATGTTTGTATTGGAACATGTTTTAATAAATGATGAATCATTCTCGTGCGCACATTGTAACGTGGTGTGGTGATGATGTGTGCGTGCATGAGCATGTTTGTGCGTATGCGCCCGTGCGCGCGTTTTGTATGCATTGTATGCTTCCCATGCCCTCCCCCTTCTCTCTCTCTCTCTCTCTCTCTCTCTCTCTCCCTCCCCCCTCCCCCCCCCCCCCCCCCCCGCCCCCCCCCCCTCTCTCTCTGTCTGCATAATCTGTGTGTAATGTGCATAATCCGTATTTTTGACTG
>JADBJO010032253.1:12500-15887 GCA_016801955.1 Conus betulinus
TGCCCCCCAAAGGGGTCACAGGATTAATATTCTTTGAATCTGTGTGTGTGTGGTGTGTGTGTGTGTGTGTGTGTGTGCAAGTGTGTATTTTCAACATTATACGGGACAAGAGCTGGCGATCAATCGTGGAAGGGAGAGAGGCAGGGCAGACGGGCAGAAACGAAGAGGTTGGGGAGGGGGTGGTGGGGGGGGGTGGGAGGGTGGGGGGGGGAGGACTGAGGGGAATGGGGGGGGGGACGAGGAGGGAGGGGGTTGGGGGTGGGCTCTTGGATTGACGTCTTGATTCACGCCAGACAAAAACAAACGGACTGTGCGCCATTCCGGCGCTCCTCCCTACCGTTGTTGTAGTGTTGTTGGCTAATGGTGATGAATTGTCTTATTTGTCCATAAGATTTTTTTTTCCTTAGATATAGCCTCTCTGCTTCTCTTCCTTCCCCGTCCCCCCTCCCGGGCACTCCCTCCCCCTTCCCCGCCCGCCGCCACGCCTCGCCGCTTTTCACCTCCTCTGGCCACCCTGCCCGCTGCGGCTCAATTGCCCACTTGTCCTATCGTTCACCGCCTCATGCTGCCCTGGTGCCCCCTGCCCCGCCCCCCGCCCCTCCCCCTCCCCACCCCCCCCCACCCCCCCCCCCACACCTCTTCCTTCCCAATATCCCACACTGTGTCGCTCCCCTTAAAGCTCTCTTGGGCGGAGGTTTAGGTTTAGAGATAAGTCTAGGAGGAGAGGGCGGTGCGGAAGTGGGGTGGGGGAGGAGGGCGAGTGCAAGGCTGGTGTGTCCAAACCCCCTGCCCGTTGATACCGCCCTCTGCCCCCCCTCCCCCCCCCCCTCCCCCCCCCCCCGCCCCCCCCCCCCCCCCCCCCCCCCCCCCCCCCCCCCCCCCCCTCCCTCATCCTCCATCTCCCGTTCCCCCTCATCTTTGCGCGAACGGCTCCTGCTTCTATAGAGAGAGAGGAGAGAGGGGGGGGGGAGGGTCAAAGACCACATACACTGCATGCCTACACAACACACACACACACACACACACACACACACACCAGCAGATATCCCTCTCTCTTCTTCCACGTTCTCCACCTCCGCCGTCCCCTCCGCCATCCCGCCTCCCCCCTCCCCTTCCTCGTCCCTCCCACCCCCCCTTCCCCCCCCCCTCCCCCCCCCAAACCACCCGCCCCCCCCTTCCCCCCCCCGCCCCCTCCTCTATGCCCCCCCCCCCCTCCAACATAACACAACTCATCACAATACAATACACCCGACGTTCATCATAATCGCCATGTACACACACACACCTCACAAGCACACCACACACACCTCGCGCGCGCGCGCGCACCGCACCACTCCACACACACCGCACACACACAAATAATCTGCATTGGTAAATGATAATTAAAATCCGTGGCTAATACGATCCGTCCTCTTCCATATCATCCTTCTGCCTAAATAATAGACGCGTTTCACAGAGTAAATAACAACACTTCTCATTGAGACGGATAGAAGATGGTGGCGTGGTGGTAAACGTGGGAACAAAAAAAAAACAAAACAAACCCCTGTCGTTCATCGAATCCTCTGGAAGTCCAATACAGATCCAGGCAAAGAACTTTACTCTTACCGACACGGGCAGCGTCCTCCGGCACCCTCTTACCACACCACACGCTAATTACAGCCCACCCCGTCGGCTACTCCTTCGCTCCCTCCTCTGCGCTTCCTTGTCTGGGAATGCTGGTGGCAACTAATCTGCTAAGCTGGACTTTCCTGGCTTGTCTCATCGCCAAACGGTCCTCAACATGTGTGCCAGGCGAGACTGATCCTTAAAGCCCTCTTTCGATAGCACACGCTGCTCCTCTGAGGGGGGGCTCTCTCTTTGCAGACGCACGCTCCAGCCTCTGGCTGCCAGTCGTCAAAGCTAGGATGTAATATGCAAGATCGTCTGTCCTCTCTGTTCCGTGCAGATACAGTACAGCGCTGCAGCCTGGTTCTCAGAACTAGGTGGTCCCACGCATACTGTCGGCGTTTGAAAACCCCCCTATCCGGCTTCTTCTCTTGTGTGTGACCTCGGTTGCTCCCTGGCTGTTCGTCAAACACAGATGCTAAAGAAAAAGGCTACCGCACTTTCCTTTTTTTCCCTTTCCCGTTCCTCCGAGAGCTCGGAATTCTCTTGGCTTCCATTTGAAATCAGGCAATCGATCATGTTTTTTTTTTTTATTTTAAATCAACCAGCCTTCAAACATAAAAATTACCCAAAAGATGTGTGATGTGTGTTGTGGTGTGTTGTGGGTGTGTGTGTGTGTGCTGTGTTGTAATGTGTGGTGTGTGTGTGTTCTGTGTGTGTGTGAGTGTGTGTGTGTGTGTTATGTGTCTGCGTGCGTGTGTGCGTACTGCGTGTGTGCGTGCGTGTGTATGTGTTTGTGTGTGTGTGTGTGTGTGTGTTTATTTGTGTGTGTCATGTGTCGTCTGTCTGAGGCGTTGCGTGCGGTGTGTGTGAGTGGGCTTTGGCGCACGTGGGGCGCGCGCGCGCGTGCGCGTGTGTGTGTGTTTATGCGTGTGCGTGTGTGCGTAGTTGGGGCGTGTGTGTGTGCGTGTGTGTGTGTGTGTGTTTGTGTGTGTTGTGTGTGTGTGTGTGTGTGTGTGTTCTGTCTGTCGGAGTGCGTGGCTTGTGTGTGCGAGTGCGTGCAAGTGCTCCGTGCGATGCGTGCGTGCGTGTGTGTGTGTGTGTGTGTGTGTTGTGTGTGTGTGTGTGTGTATGCGTGCGTGTTGTGTGTAGTGCGTGTGCTGAGCGTGTGCTGTGTGTGTGGCGTGCGTGTGTGTGTGTGTTGTGTGTGTGTGTATTGTGTGTGTGTGTTTGTGTGTGTGTCGTTGTGGTGTAGTTGCGCGCGCCCGTCGTGTGGTGTATGTGTGTTTGTTGTGCCGGTGTGTTTGTGTGTACTGTAGGTTGCGCGCGCCGCGGCGCAGCGCGCGCGTGTTGTGTTCGTGTGTGTAAAGGGAGGTAGGGGAGTAAGGAATCTCACGGACAAAGTGCTGCGTTGGAATTCATTGACCCAGAACGATCCCCGTAAAATCCCTTTTTGGTGAATGAATCGGTGTCTGGTGGTCTATCAGTCATAGGACATCGAACATACGCGAAACTTAACCGCTCAAATCGCCGAAATGGCTCTGTGCGAGTATACCATAATTGACATTCCTTTCATTCACTCCCGCCCCCACCCCCCCCCCCCCCACACACACACACCCATTCCCCCTCCTCACTCCTCAACATTTTTACCTCAACCTCTACAAACCGGCCCCTACCCCCGCCCTACCCACGCCTTTCCCTGTTGAAAAAAATTAATTAACAGAACAACAACACACCAATCTCACCTGCCACAAAGCCCACAGCCACCCAACCCACGACACC
>JADBJO010032254.1:0-12500 GCA_016801955.1 Conus betulinus
CGGGCGTGGTGCTGGCCGGGGTCGGGTTGGGCATCATGACGGTGCCAGCGCTGTGGCCGCTGCTTGCTGGCCCTCCACTCCTGCTGGCACAACGCTGCTGCTGCTGGCCTGTCTGGCTGCTCAGCTGGTGCCGGCCGGGGCGCTGCTCTACCCTCAGCAAGCGGGGAGGAGGTCGAAGACGTCGTCGTCGTCGTCGTCATCTTCTTCTTCTTCGCCCCGGCAGCAAGAGTTTCTTCCTGTTGCTTCTTTTTTGCTTCTTCTGGTTCTTCGTCTTCTGCTTTCGACCTCTTCGCTCCAGGAGGCCAGTTGTCCAATGAGACGGTTCTCCAGGTGTGTGTGTTTGCTGTTCTGTGAGAAAAAAGAAGAACAAAACAAGCTACCCCCCCCCCCCCAAAAAAAAAAAAAAAAAAAGTGTGTTGTGTGTGTGGGGGGGGGGGGGGGGGGGGCGGGGGGGAAGGGGGGGGTAGTTTGGCAGGGGGGAGAGGGTGAGGAGAGAAGGAGAGAAGAGGGAGGGGTGGGGTGAAAAGCCTTCCCGTGAGACTCAAGACCAAAGGCTTAAGACTCGAATATTTGAATATTTAAAAAAAAGAGAGATCACCGAGACTCTTGTGATCAGAATGTTTGGCAACACCGGAATCTGACTGTCCTCCCTTTACAAACTCTCCCTGTGTTTTTTCCTTCGAAAATTTGAAAACTGGGAGTTTCCACTTGGAGTTATATTGTATGTATGTATGTATGTATGTATGTATGCTGTATACATGCATGCATGCATGTATGTATGTATGTATGTATTTATGTATGTATGTATGTATGTATGTATGTGTGCATACGAATGTAACAATGTATACATAGATATATTTATCAGTCCATTCTTTCATCAGTCTCGCTCTCTCCACTTCCCCATTCCCCTCCTTTCCTTCTGTCCCTCTCCCTCACTCTGTTGTGTGTGTGTGTGTGTGTGTGTGTGTGTGTGTGTGCGTGTGCGTGCGTGCGTGTGTGTGCGTGCGTGCGTGCGTGTGTGTGTTTCATACCTACTGATCACACCATTGCTCTGTCTTTTTTGTGTCTAGATGTTTTGTCGTTAGATGGCTAGGTAAACTGCCTGTGTATTCGTTCGGGTTAGTTACTTGTCTTCTCCTTTATAACTTTGGTTCAGTCTTTACTATAGGACGTGTTTCAGAGTGAAGAAAGGAACATCCCAGGGTGAAGCAGACGCACTCTGTGAAGTCTCACCGATGATGGCGGACTCTGCCCCCTCCATGAAGCCTCCACTGCCAAAGAGATTGACCCCATGGAGCCAGTGACCTCGTCCAGAACGTCCGTCAACAGATCCTCCAATTTTGAGGAGAGAGTGACCCAATGGCTTCGACGATCCTTCCCAATTCATCTTTTTCCCAAAGCCTCCACAGCCAAAGAGATTAACAATACATGTCCGGAAACGCCTTCCAGATCCGCATTGTGCAGATCGACCACAAATGAAGAGGTTAATCATTCGTCTTCTTCAGTAAATGCCTCTAGAACCTCGCTGTGCAAAGACTACACAACCGAAGAGATTGGTCAGATGTCTTCAGCGAGCCTTTCTGAAAAGCATGTCAGTAGAGATTCCACAACTGGTGACACTGACCACCTGTTTTTAGCACACGCGCCATGTCTATTAACTACAGTTAATGCTGCAGATGATGAAGTTAGGAATGGGGCATGTACACACGCACACAGTCCTGAACCTGTTCCTGTACGTGGACACGATCCTTTTCAGGGAGGAGACCCTGCTGTAGACACTGACACAGGCTCACTCAAGATGATAGCTTCAGAACAAAATGTTCATGGACATTCCACAGGTGCAGCGCATCATTCAGACCTGCAGGGCGCACAACATCCCAGCGACGCCGGGCGTTCTTCAGAGCTGTGTATTCTCAAGACACAGTGCTTACTTTGGATGTGACTGCCGGGGACTCTACGAAAGACGTGGAATTTGTTTTCAGGAGGTAAAGCTAAAGACATGGGGTCTCAATCAGAAGACGTTGGCAAGGCAGCCAAACAGAATTCAGGAGATGATGGCAAGGCTGCCAAACAGAATTCAGAAGATGACGGCAAGGTTACACAACAGAATTCAGATTTGTTATATGACGGCAACGCCACAGATGCAGAGGCAGCAGCGTTGATGATACCAACACGAGAGTTAACGAGGGCAGAGCGCTTGAACGTGGATGTTGGCGTGTCAGTGAAGACCTTCGTGAACAACATGGTGTCTGTGGTGTCCTGCCCCCCTCCGTTCTCCTGCTCTGTCTGCAGCTCGTCCTCTCCAGCGCCGGCATTGGCATCATCCTGGTGCACTACATCAACTTCTGTCACTCCATGGGATCAACCTTTGATGACGTGTCGCTAGGATTTTCCGCCAACGGCTTCGCGTTGACCGTGGCGCGTTTCATGTTGGGCGTTCTGGCACAGGACCGTCACATTGACCCTCTGTGTGTGTATGTGGGCATGGCCTTGGTGACGTCATTGACGTTGATGCTGATGCCTATGGTTGCTGTTACGGCGTCTTTGCAAGTGAGTGAGAAAGGAGAGTTGGAGGAAGGAGAGAGAGAGAGAGAGAGAGAGAGAGAGAGAGAGAGAGAGAGAGAGAGAGAGAGAGAGAGAGAGAGGCGATGACAGTTACAGCACATCATGTGACTCGACATCATACCGAGAATATGGCTATTACATCAAACCATGACATTACGTCACACAGCACTCCACCGTATCATGCCACGTCACCGGACGCATGCACTGAACAAAAACAAAGCACACGAAAACACACCATACTATGAGAGCATACAACACACCACATCACTTTGAAGCACGTGATAAACTACGTCACAGCCCACAACACAGCACACAATACCTTACGTCACACGACCCCATTTGGCAAAACGCCAGACTGTACTTCACACGTGAGAAAAACACTTCTGGAGTACGCTATACAAAGAGACACTGTATATTCCACAACACACTGCATGATACGACACATTACCACAGCATACGACATCACATAAAGACAGCACACTACGCATCTCATCTTATCACATCATACCATGTCATATCATGGCACAGTATACTCCAGTAAAAAAAAAAAGATAAACACCATACTACATGATGACACTTCATACCTCGCCTCACCACCCCTTACACTGCCCACACACCACAACACCAAGCATTACCAGAAAACAAAATGAACACCACACAACGCAGCATCCCATGCACTACACCTTTCAAGATTCTCTGAAAGAATCAGACATCACACCACACCACCCCACATCACACTGCACCACACACCTATTCAGATTCTCTGAGAGAAATGAACACTACACCTCATAACACAACACACCACTCCACACCACACCACACCACAACACACCACACCTTTTTAGATTCTCCAGAAGAATTATACACACAACAGCACACCACGTCACGTCACGTCACAGCACAGCACAGCACAGCACAGCACAGCACGCCACAGCACAGCATATCACAGCACAGCACAGCACAGCACAGGTCACAGCGCAGCACAGCAAAGCATAGCAGGTCACAGCACAGCAAACACAGCACGCACAGCACAGCACAGCACAGCACGCCACAGCACAGCACAACACAGCACGCACAGCACAGCACAGCACAGCACGCCACAGCACAGCACAGCACAGCACAACACAGAACTGCACAGCACCCCACAGCACAGCACAGCACAGCACGCCACAGCACTGCACACCACCCCACAGCACAGCACAGCACAGCACAGAACGCCACAGCACAACACAGCACAGCACAGCAAGCAAGCACGCCACAGCACAGCACAGCACGCCACAGCACAGCACAGCACGCCACAGCACAGCACAGCACAGCATGCCACAGCACAGCACAGCACGCACACAGCACAGCACAGCACAGCACAGCACAGCACAGCACAGCACAGCACAGCACGCCACAGCACAGCACAGCACAGCACAGCACAGCACGCCACAGCACAACACAGCACACCACGCCACAGCACAGCACAGCACACACAGCACAGCACAGCACCACAGCACAGCACACAGCACAGCACAGCACAGCACACAGCACACACAGCACAGCACCCCACAGCACAGCACAGCACAGCACCCCACAGCACTTCACAGCACCCCACAGCACAGCACAGCACAGCACAGCACCCCACAGCACGCCACAGCACAGCACAGCACAACACAGCACAGCGCAGCACAGCACAGCACAGCACAACACAACACAGCACAGCAACAGCACAGCACTACACAGCTCAGCACAACACACAGTTCAGCACAGCACAACACGCCACAGCACAGCACAGCACACAGCACAGCACAGCACAGCACAGCACAGCACAACACAGCACAGCACAGCACAGCTCAGCACAACACAGTTCAGCACAGCACAACACGCCACAACACAGCACAGCACAGCACACCACAGCACAGCACAGCACACCACAGCACAGCACAACACAGCACAGCACACCACAGCACCGCACCGCACCGCACCGCACAGCACACCACAGCACAACACAGCACAGCACACCAGCACAGCACAGCACAGCACAGCACAGCACAACACAACACGCCACAGCACAGCACAACACAGCACGCCACAGCACAGCACAGCACATCACAGCACAGCACACCTTTTAAGATTCCCTGGAAGACACGTGTTGCAGGGTTGACAGTGGGGAGCTTGAGAGGATATATTGCGGGTTTCACTTTGAAAGGTCCGTACTTATGGAATCTCAAAGACAGTTTTCTCGTTGTTGGTTTCTTACCTAAGATTCTCTTGGACGATTCTCACAATGGGTTTTTAATAGAAAAAGACCTCATTGTAACTTTCTGGGGTGGGGGGATGGGGTGAGGGTGGGGGTGAGGGTTCGTGGGGTTCTCATGGAAAAGCTGAGACCGTAAGCCTTTCAGACAACAGCTATCGTTTTAGGGCTGTCTTCGAAGTGGATTGTCAACATGTATGTATTGTCATTGTAGGGGTCTGTGAAGGGATTAATATAACGTTGTTTTTTTTTCGAGAGGGTTCTCAATACAAAGTTCTGACACAGGGATTATATGTCGGGTTTCGGCCGAAGAGTTTCTCACCGTTTGGTCTCTCATGGAGCGTTTTCTCATGAATCTCACATAGGGTTCTCAATGAGAGAAGTGGGGTAACTTTTGCTCACATAAGAAAACCTAACACAGAGTAACTTTTATTCAAGACTGGCACAGCCTTTTAAACTTGAATAAAGTCAGACAAATACAAAGACGAACATTCCAATAGTGGGGGAAAAACAAGCGCAGGCCAACAACTCAACTGTCTTCATAGTAATGACTTGGCAAAATTTGGACTTAAGGAGGGGGGAGGGGTTCAACCATCTTCAATCCCCCCACCCCCTCCTTAAGCCCAAATTTTGCCAAGCCATTACTCTGAAGATAGTTGAGTTGTTGGCCTGCGCTTGTTTTTCCCCCACTATTAGATTGTTCGTCTTTGTATTTGTCTGACTTTATTCAAGTTTAAAAGGCTGTGCCAGTCTTGAATAAAAGTTACTCTGTGTAAGATTTTCTTATGTGAGCAAAAGTTACCCCACTTGTTTACTGTTTATTGTTTACTGTTCCCTGCCTCATTTCCAATTTCGTTTCGATTAAATTGAGGTTATTTGTATTTGTTTCTGTCCGTCTTTGTGTTTGTCTTTTGATCTCCTTGGGTGGATCCTCAAGCGTAGGCTCAAAGATTGTCCCCTACATTTTATACTATTTGCATGTCTTTAGTTTTTCAGCAACTTTTTCCCTCCCCACACTTTCGTTTGGTTTCATTTACTACCCTTCACTGGCTGCATTGGGGGTGCTACTGGATTCTTTTTTGCACCCTTGGTGGTGAGAACACCACGGTATTATGGACTGTGGTGTGTCTCTATTTGACGCCAGGAGCGCAGACACAACCAGCCGTGTTTCCATGATAAGTTCCGATCCAGCGGACGAAAGACCTTGGAGCAGGCAATAAAAGATCTCGGAGCAGGCAATACAAAGACCTCGGAGCAGGCAATACAAATATATCTGCCTTCAAAAGAGATTGCGATGGTTCTCTTATGTAGCTAGTGATGAGGTTTCATACCTGTAATGTATTTCTTAATTTCGTGTTCCCATTTTCTCCATCTTCAGCCTCCCACCCCAACCCATCTTTAAGTCCAAATTTTGCTGATTCATTACCACTAAGGCAGTAGAGTTGTTGGTCTGCGCTTATTCCCCCCCCCCCCCCCCCCCCCTCTCTATTAAATTGTTTGTATTTGTCTGACTTTATTCTAGTTTAAAAGGCTGTACCAGTCTGGAATAAAAGTTACTCTGTGTTAGGTTTTTTTCTTATGGGGGCGAAAGTTACCCCACTTGTTTATTGTTTACTATTCCCTACCTCATTTCATTTCCAATCTCCATGAGAGGTTTGAGCTGTTGGGTTTCTATGGAAAAGTTAACATCGTAGCACTCAGCTGAACGAAGTTCGTACATGTTTCTTAATCGGGGTCCTCATTCAAGGTTCTCACAGGAAGATTCTATCGCATGGAAAAGTTCTCGTTACCGTAAAAGAGTTTTTTTTTTTGTGGAATTTCTAATGGAGGTGTTTTCAGTATTGGGTTCTCGTGGAAAAGATCTCACGATGAAGTTGTCATCATGCAGTTTTCATATAGAGGTTCACAGTGACTGGCGATGTATTATCAGTGTCGCTCTTCAAAGTTGTCCTTCCAGGAAGTCCTAGGTCTGACCATCTACATGTACCATGGAGCAGGTCTGACTGTGGTGTCTTCCCTCCACGATCTGAATTGGCTTGTGCTGGTGATCAGATACTGGGTCTGGGCGTTCTGGGGGTGTACGCCGGGGCCTCCTACGTGCTGCTGACGGAGATTACGATCCACTGCGCTGGTTTGGACACCCTCAGCCTGACCTTTGGCCTGGAGATGGTGTCTGCTGGCTTGGGCTACCTCGTGGCGCCCCCTATTGCTGGTATGTTGAGTGGAAAGAACGGTTGTTATTCAATGTGTGTGTGTGTGTGTGTGTGTGTGTGTGTGTGTGACACACACACAGAGAGAAAGCGAGAGAGACAGAGCGTGTGTGTGTGTGTGTGTGTGTGTGCGTGCGTGCGTGTGTGTGTGTGTGTGAGAGAGAGAGAGAGAGAGAGAGTGTGTGTGTGTGTGTGTGTGTGTGTGTGCCTAGTTGAAACGCCGTTGTACCAAAGAAGTTGAGGGGGAAAGGAACGAGCACTCTCCTCATATTCCCACCGTTCACCTTTATATCAGACTCCTGTTCACTCGTGCATGTAATCAACCCCTTCCAGGCCAGAAACGTGTTCAGTTGGTTGGGCTGCCCTTTCAAGTTAATGATTTATGGTGGTGATGATGATGATGATGATGATAATAATAATAACAATAATAATGATAACAGTGATGATGATGATAGTGATGCTGCTGAAACACATAGCATTTATAAAGCACCTTGCTAAAGATACCAGGCACTGACAAAAGGTATGTACAAAAATTTCAAATAAAAACCTATACAAACACCTACCCCCCCCCCCCCCCCCCCCCACACACACACACACACACACATCGCACACACTAGACATCAATCACATGACAGGAGGGGAGAAAAAAGGATCTTACAAGTAATACTTTTGGAAGAGAAATGTTTTGAGGTTGGACTTGAAGGCAGCAAGAGAGTAAGATAGTCAAACGTGCAACGGAAGACAGTTCCAAAGCCGCCGGGGCATAGAATGACAAAGAACCATAGACAAGACTTTAACGTTTGTAACGTCCCTGGCGAAGTCGATGGGAAGCGGAAGACGAGCGGAGAGTGCGAGATGGAAAGGAAAGACCAACAAACAAGTTCAGACAGATAAGAAGGTGCTGAGCTGGTAATGATATTGAAGCATGCACATGCAACTTTGTACTTAATCCGTTCTGAAATAGGCAGCCAGTGACCTTCTATGCCAGTTTTCTTCTTGTCTGCTAGGCAGAGAGGTCAACGTACTTTCTGCATACAGGCTCTGGCTGCTAGCCTTCCACCAGGCATGTGCCCAAACTTGATAACCTGACAAATTCACCTGTCATGTGCGGTGAAAAGACAGCCAACCGCTGAACAAGAGGCAAATACAGAGCCGGCCAGTCACACCAGCAGGAAGTGGTGGATGCCTTCGATATGCGCAGAAGAACTTCAGGTGGTGAAAGGACAAAAGTTGCTGTTCGTGTCCCCCTTCTGTTTCTTGGGTCTCTCTCTCTCTCTCTCTCTCTCTCTCTCTCTCTCTCTCTCTCTCTCTCTCTCTCTCTCTCTCTCTCTCCGTGTGTGTGTGTGTGTGTGTGTGTGTGTGTGTGTGTGTGTGTGCATCTATAAACATGACCTATGTCGGTTCCTCTGTAAAACAGGGTGGCTGGTGGTGTGGACTGGTTCCTACAGCAACGCCATATTTCTAGCAGGTCAGTAAATAATAATAATAAAATAATGATAATAATAATAATAATGAGTACTTATATAGAGCCTATTCTCGGCTAGAGACCAAGCTCTAAGGGCTTTACAATCACACTCGTTTACACAACGGGCTGCCTACCTGGGTAGTGCCGACTGAAGAGCTGCCAGCTGACGCTTCATTCAGTCGTTTCCCGTGTCATCCAGTGAGTATCGTTCAATATCGATCACTCATTTTTCCTTACTTCCTTCATTCTTTCCATTTCTCTCGCAGGGTGCATGGTATGTGTAACGTGTCATCCATACCAACGGCCAAACTGGCCTGCTCTTCCGAATGTTGGTGATGGGATTTTACGTGTGTGCAAGATGTTATGCATGCGTTCACACACGGAACCTCGGGTTTATAGTCTCATTTGAAGGACTGTATGGGAAATGGAGTCAGAACCAATGTTAACTCCGAGGGAAAAATCCCTCTGTACCGAAACGCCCCGGCGGAGGTTCGAACCCGCCACTCCAGGATCACCAAGATTAAGAGTCCGGCGCTCTAGCAACTGAGCTATTCCGGCTCCCAGCTGTTAACGGGAGATCACTCTGTGTGAAAGAGAGAGAGTGTCCGTGTGTGTGTGTGTGTGTGTGTGTGTGTGTGTGTGTGTGTGTGTGTGTGTGTCACGGACACTCTCTCTCTCTTTCACACAGAGTGATCTCCCGTGAACAGGCCAATCCCAATGGGTCTTTCCACTGATCGCGAGGCAATTTTGCAGATTTTGATGAATTATATATCCCAACACACATATACATGTCTACCAACCTACCTGAGTACTCTCTCTCTCTCTCTGTCTTCTGTCTGTCTGTCTGTCTGTCTCTCTCTCTCTCTCTCACACACACACACACACACACACACACACACACACGCGCGCGCGCGCGCGCGCGCGTTCATATGCTGAAAGGACTGCTCAGGCAGAGAGAGAGAGAGAGAGAGAGAGAGAGAGAGAGAGAGAGAGAGAGAGATTGGGGGATTGGGGGGATGTGGCAAGAGGATAGAGGGGTGGAGTGGAGGGAGCCAGAGAGAGAGTGACAGAATTAATGCACGAACACACACACACACACACACACACACACACACACACACACACACACACACACACACACACACATACACACACACACACACTCACACACGCACACGCACACACACACACACACCACACACACACACACACACAGTGATGTGGTTGTCATCAGAAAGGTGGTGGGTTGCAGGGGTGCTGTATCTGATGTCGGCTGTCGTGGCCATGTTGCTGTCGCTGACCCGTCCCACGTGGAGTCCCCAAGGATCTTCATCAGGGGAGAAAGACGTCACAACCCCTGATGACGTAACTGATACGTCATAGTAGCTATCTGAAGAGCTTTGTCACACACACACACACACACACACACACACACACACACACACACACACACACACACACGCACAGAGAGAGAGAGAGAGAGAGAGAGAGAGAGAGAGAGAGAGAGAGAGAGAACATAATGGTTTATTCGCAGAAAGGCAGCGCCCCTGTATGAAGGGAGGGTGCATCGCAAACAACTTGTCCACATTATGATGAACATAACAAAACCAACAACATTGTGTTAGGATGTTGCATAGTCTTACTTCTTGTACAGATATATTGTTACATTTTCAATGACTGTTATAAATTCGATGACTAAAGGTTCAATTTGAAAGTATTAGGGTTTTTGCAGAATTTTGATGCAATTTTTTTTTTCTCAGAGATGAAACAAAACAGGGCAACATGGTACAAAGTGGAATTGCTTTTTTTTTTTTTGTACCTCGTCAAATTAAACATGTATAAATGATATAACAGTTTTGTGAAAGTGCCAGCGCACAATGCGTGCCTGCACCCTATGTGAACACAGCGCAGGCTTCCAAGGGTGGTGGTGCAGGATTGCTCCCAGCTGGGTTGTTCGGCAGTCGAGGACAGTACTTCTCTGGGTGCCACCCGCACCTTCGGGTGTACCTTTTTCTTGTCTGCCTTTCGGCCGACTCTGGAGAAAGGTCCAGTGACGGTGAGGAAAGACTCACTGACCGCAGGGAAAGTCCTGTGGACACTGGGAAAGACTGTGACCTGGGATTCTCTTCAGAGAGCACGTAAGACCTCATGGCGAAAGCCTGGCCGTGTCTGGAGTTGTGCTGTCGTCGCCTGTCAGCAGAACAGCAACGAGTGAGGCTACGGGATGCACATGGCAGTAGCTTGGCGGTGGCGGTTTTTTTTTTTTTTTTTTTTTTTTTTTTTTTTTTTTGCCGGTGGGCTCTGCAGTCATGAAATACGGGCTGTTTACACCCATGGGAACGCTCCTGTGGAGGTTCTGTCGTGTCACATCCAGAGGCCATTACACAATGGCATCTACCAGGGAGCAATTATGTCCCCTACACGTGTTAATGGAATGCCCTGTGCGTGCCTGCACACTATGTGAACACAGCGCAGACCTCCAAGGGTGGTGAAGGATTGCTCCCAGCTGGTTTGTGCGGCAGTCGAGGATAGTACTTGTCTGGGTCCTATCCGCACCTTCGGTTTTTTTTTTTTTTCTTTTTCTTTTTCTCATGAATAAACGCGGACGTCATGTATCAAACGACAAAACATTCTATTCAGAAAAAAAAGAAAAAGAAAAAAAAGAAGAAGAAGAATAGAAACAAACAGAAAACTTAGAGGTTGGAGGACAAAAAAAATGTAATGCAGCAAGAGAGAGAGAGAGAGAGGGGTGGCATTGCATGATTAAAAGCTGTCAATGCACTCGTGTGTGTGTGTGTGTGTGTGTGTGTGTGTGTGTGTGTGTGTGTGTGTGTGTGTGTGCGCGCGCACGATCGTGTGTGTGTATGTGTGTGTGCACGTGCGTGCGTTCACATGTGAGTGTGTGTGTGTGTGTGTGTGTGTGTGTGTGTGTGTGCGCGCGCCCGCCCCCCCCCCCCCTTCTCCCCCCCCCCCGCGCGTGTGACGTATGCATGTGTGATGGCTACCTGAGTGATAGAACAAGTGTGTGTGTGTGTGTGTGTGTGTGTGTGTGTGTGTGTGTGTGTGCGTGCGCGCGCGCGCGCGTACATGCGTATGTGCATGCGCACGTGCGCACGTGAGTGTGTGTGTTGTGTGCGTGCGTGTGTGTGTGTGTGTGTGTGTGTGTGTGTGTGTGTGTGTGTGTGTGTGTGTGTGCGAGCGCACATGCCTTTGTGCAGGAGCGCGCGCGTGCGCGCGTGTGTGCACGTATGTGAAAATATGTAGAAGCAATAAAAGAAAAAGAGACACACCACCACCTCTACACGTTGTACGGTTTCGAACTCTTGGTCAGCAGGCTGAGGTTCAGTGTTGAAACCATACATTTGGGCGCGACACCACCGACTTCCGTTACTTGCCGAGACTGATCAAGTTCACTTACTCGGGCTACGTAGCTCTGGCTGGGTAAATGGTAGTCTCCCTTAGACCATTCGCTTTTACTTAAGTCTGTCAATCCAACCTGTGGTGGTGTGTCAGTTGGTTGGTTTTGGTGGGTTGACGAGCCATTTGTTTTAATTTTTTCCATTGATTAAAAAAAAAAAAAAAAACAACTTTTGTGCTCATTTTAGACATATGTTAGTGTGGCTGCGTGCGTACGTGGGTTCATGCGTGCGTGAGGGGTGTGCGTGCGTGAGTGCATGCGTGGGTGCGTGTGCGCTCGCTCGTGCGCGCATGTGTGTGTGTGTGTGTGTGTGTGTGTGTGTGTGTGTGTGTGTGTGGGTGTGTGTGTGTGTGTGATATTTTTGTTTGGTTTCAGAGAAGTCTGTTTTATATCGTATGGGCAATCAGCTGGTCGAAAATAAATTAGATAGATGCAAGGACAAAGGAGCGTGGGGAGGGGGGAGGTGTGGAGTTGCTGGTGATAGAGGGTGTGGATTTTAGGGGTGGGTAAGGGGGAGGACGGGGGTGGGGTCAGTGTGATTTTTTTTTTTTCATTTTAGTTTCCTCAGACAAAAGCAATTTAGGTGGAGTTTGACGATGT
>JADBJO010032255.1:0-15883 GCA_016801955.1 Conus betulinus
AAGGAGACAGATTAGTTTTACGTTGCTGAAGGAAGACTGAGACACGATTTTATATCGCCACGATGCACAGCCACCATTAAATCGTGGATGACATTTACATAAGAAGCTTCTCTTCTTTGACTAAGGGCTGTCGGCAACAACCGTTTGCATGATCAGACTGTGATTGTTATATTTGAAGAGGGGTGGAAACCACTGCAGGGGACAGACAATGGTTGACAATATCTCTCGTATTGGACGAAGAACGTCTGCACAGAATTCAAATAAGTGTTTCTAGTAGGATGGTATGAAAGGGGACACTATCAAAAATCTTCGTGCAAAAGGGAGAAAAATTCACCTTTTGGCGTTTTCGTTTGATCATATAATCAGATCAGCCACTTTGTTGTTCCGGATCAGCATGGGCATCGTACACCATACGAATTAAATCAAACTCTCAGAACACTCCCGTGACCATTCGCAAAACATACAAGTCAATGGAATCTTAGGTAAGCACTTCGGCCATATTTAGTGACACAAGCTGTATCATTTTGAAATTCGGAATGGAGCTGTTTGACCTCTTCAGTTACGATCCTGGAGTGAATATAGGCAGGCAAAATACAAATAAACACACCAAACAACCCAAACAAGACGCAGCATAATGCTTATTCAATACAAACTGAAAAAGCGGTTATTGGATTTTTGCCAAGATGTCTTCTGTAGATGCTGCAATCAACTGATACGAAAAAAAGCACAAAACACCACTCTTCTGATGGTCGTCATGGTACTTACTGTTTGTCCAGAGGTCGTCTGGCCAAATCTCAATTCTAAGCAGCTCACACGCACAGACTGAAGAGCGTGTGATGTTTCGAGGGTTGCTGTACATACAGAGAGAAGGCATGGGGTATATTATCTCCCCAGACACATACACTCATTGACCACTTTAAATTATACACCACACACATATATCATGTCGCTTGAGGTGAGGGATTTGGGGACGAGAGTGGGGTTCATGTCGGTTTGGGCGAGATCGTTCGTGCGCGCGACGGCGAGCGCACGTACCGCCGCACCCCCCCCCCCCCCCCCCCCCCCCCACCCCCCCCCCCCCCCCCCCCCCCCCCCGCCCCCCGTCCTTCGCGCGCGCGCGCGAGGGCAAGCACTGGCGCACACACTGATGCTGCTTCCAGCACACCAGCCGCACACACACACACACGCACACACACACACACACACACACACACACACACACACACACACACACACCACACACACACACACGCACACACACACCACACACACCACGCATGCACAGACACACACGCACGCACACACGCACAGCACGCACGCACACACACACACACACACACACACACACACACACGACGCGCGCATGCGCGCGGGTGGGCAGGCACCTTTTGCACGTATTCTTACACTCAGACATGTTCCTTTGCTCCCTTCGTTGGCCTGAACTTTTGTTGTTGAAGTTGATGCGTTGTGGGCGCGATGTTGTGCATGACACAAGTAACCAGAACCTATCATTGAGCAAACCAAACCCAGATATCCAAGTACGGCTCACGCTGAACGCTCCCCCCCCCCCCCCCCTCCCGTCCTCCCCAGCCCCCAAAATCATACATGAGTGTTCAAAATGTGTTCAAAAACAAAATAAATCAGATGGGAAACCAAGCCAACCGTTTAGTGTGTGTGTGTATGTGTGGGGGTGGGGGGGGTCGGGGGAGGGTCGGGGGGGGGGGGGGGGGGCTGTGTGTGTATATGGGGGGGGGGGGGGCGCAGAGAGGAGGGGGGGGGGGGTTAGTATTTCACATGATTTAAAAAAACATTAATTTGATTGGTTTGCCATCGTCTTTGCCGATGTTAAAAATTTGATGATGCTTTGTGACTCTTTGAATTCAAGGTGTTCTTTGTTTTGTTTGTTTGTTCTTAAGTTAAGCTATTAATTGTTAAAATGAATCTGATTGTGTGAAAAATTACAAAAAAAATCTTTGTATTCCCTCAAATATGTTGTTGCGTCATCATCCGCTTGCAATGGTCAAGGAGCTTTCTTTTTGATGTTCTTTTATGTATTTATCATACTTCTCATGCGTGTAATCCATACAACATGTAAACATTTTTCAATCTTTGTGTTTGTCATTTTTTTTTTTTTGCGTTTCAGACCAGGGGATACGGTACATTAATGTATTGCATGAGAATCATTGTTATATAAGTTGTGCTTTTTGGAAGAGCTGGGTTACATTCTTGTTTCTGATCATTTTGGCCTACTTTGTTTTAAGTTCTGTATATATGAAACAATTTATTCACTGAATCGCCATGGATAGCATAACAATTGCTTCATTAAATTGTCAAGGGCTCGGTGATTTACATAAACGTAGGGATGTATTTCACTATTTAAAACAGAAAAAAAAAATTCAATATACTGTTTACAGGATACCCATTTTACTAATAACTACAGAAGTATGTAACTGCAGCAGAATGGGGATATATAAATGCTTATTTCCCTCGTTTCGTTCAAATTCCAGAGGTGTAGCTGTGTGTTATTTTCGAATAATTTTGAATTCAAAATTACAACGAGATGGACAGCGAGATGAAAACGGAAAACTTCATAACTGTCGCA
This sequence comes from Conus betulinus, assembly GCA_016801955.1. NCBI lineage: Eukaryota > Metazoa > Mollusca > Gastropoda > Neogastropoda > Conidae > Conus > Conus betulinus. Next base: position 2,603 of record JADBJO010032255.1, read on the forward strand.
TTTAGTTCATTTGAAAAAACAGTTTATTCTGGTTAATGTGTACGGGCCTAATAAGGATAGTCCGATATTTTACAATTCACTTAAAGAAACTATGAAAGAATTACAATACTAAATAATTAACTGCTGTGGGTGATTGGAACATCACAATGGATCCACATCTAGACTGTTTGAATTATGTACAAGATAATAATCCGAAAGCAAAGAAAAGAACTCATTAACATGACGGAAGGAATGGATTGGCAGATATATGAAGGGAAGACAATCCGGACTGTAGGAGATATACCTGGCGAAAACGAACTCCATTGAAACAACGCCGACTAGACTTCTTTGTATTGTCTGATTATCTCTATATTTATCGTGAAAAGCCTGACATTGAACCAGACTATCGGTCTGACCTTTCGATGGTTACATTATGCTTGAAATTTGGTAAAAAGTGAAAAATTTCAAAGGATTCTGGAAATTTAATGTATCTATATTAAAGGATAAGCAATATGTAGACGAAATTAATAAGTTAATTCTGGGTGTTATAAAAGAATACGCAGTTGATCAATCAGCGATACAAGATCAAACAGTATTGTCTGAGTTAATAAAATCTGGACTCAGATTCAAGATTTCCGATTATTTAAAAAAAAATTTCTGTTGATGAAAATTCGAGGGAAATCAATAGCTTACACCACAATGAAAAAGAAAACAACTACAGAAAAAGAGAACAAGATTTTAAAACGCATTGAAAGTCTTGAAAAATCTTAAGAACAAAACAGAAATTGAAGTAAGAATGATGAAAAAAAAAAAAAAAAAAAAGAACTAAGAGCAATCAGGGAACAAAAAAAAGGAAGGTGTATTATTACGATCAAAAGCGAGATGGATTGCAGATGGTGAAAAAATATCAAAATACTTTTGCAACCTTGAAAAGAGAAACTATATTAGTAAACGAATGACTAAACTAGTGACTAAAGATGATAAAATGATAAACGAACAAAAAGATATTTTCAAGGAGGTTAAAACATTTTACGAAAATTTATACAAGAAAAAGATAACTGAAAAGTGTGAAATCAGAAAACTTATAAAAAAAAATTCCACAGTTATCTGAAGATGAGAAAAACATATTGGAAGGAGAAATCACTACAGAGGGAAGCAAAGCAAAGTTATAGAAAATGTGAAGCATGGTAAAAGCCCAGCTACAGATGGCTTTGGTGCCGATTTCTTTAAATTCTTTTGGAAAACACTGCGCCAACTGGTTGTAAGATCTGTAAATGAAACATATAAAGACGGAGAACTTTCAACAACACAGAAGCAGGGACTAATGTGCATACCCAAAGGTGATAAACCCAAAGAATATATAAAAATGGCGTCTTATTTTCCTCCTGTATGTATTATACAAAATAGCTTCCTTGTGTATTTAAAAAAGAATAAGAAATGTTTTACCATCTCTCATCAGTGAGGATCAAACAGGTTTCATGACTAATAGATTTATGGGCGACAATATTAGATTATTTCTTTATTTGATTAATTATTCAAATGCGGAAAAATCTCCCTGGACTGTCGCACTGTATAGACTTTGAAAAAGCCTTCGACTCTCTCGACTGGGATTTTATGTGAACGTTCCAAGGGCTTTCGGGTTTGGTGAAAGCATATGTCACTGGATAAAAACATTCTATAAGGATATTAAATCAAGTGTTATTGTAAATGGCCAGACTGCTCAGTGGTTTAAAGTAGAAGGAGGATGAAGACAGGGAGACCCTATATCTCCTTACTTATTCATTATATGCGCAGAAATTTTAGCAATAATGATAAAGGAAGAAAACAAGATAAAAGGCATAAAAATAAATAACGTAGATCGCAAAATATCCCTGTTCGCTGATGAAACTCAATTAGTAAACAAACGGCGACAAAAATTCTTTTGAAAATAGCTATGAATATTATTACCACGTTTGGAAGAGTTTCAGGACTCCTCATGAACAGCGAAAAAACGCAAGCATATGGCTAGGATGTCATAAAAACTCCAAGAAAAATTATGTTCCTCATCTAAAAATCATATGGAACACTCCTCAATTCAAAACCACTCGTGTTGGGTTACTCAAGACTTAAAAAGAATGTGGAAAACATGAATTATGACGAAAAATTTTCGGAAGTTAAAATATTATTCAAAATTTGGTCTCAAAGAAGTATAACACCAGTCGGAAGAGTTGCTGTTCTCAAGTCCCTCATTCTGTCTAAGTTCATACATCTCTGAATGTTGTTACTCAACCCCCCCTGACCTCTTAATTCAAAAACTTCACAAGATGTGTTTTAGCTTTGTGTGGAATGGTAAACAAGATAGAATAAGCAGGGAAAACAACAATTAAAACTATAAGCAAGGTGGACTTTAATATACCCGACATAAAAAAAAATACATCAATGCTTTGAAACTTTTATGGACAGAAAAAAAAAAACTTAAAATCACGAGTCACAAATGGAAGAGCATTGTTAAGAAAAATATATCCATTCAGCGAAAAAAAAAAATGAAAATGATGGACCAGCATTTGGTACAGGATACATGAGCTCTGATTTGTTTTTGGACACAAACCTTTATAGCCTATAGGGAATTCTGTCTTTGCGTGACACTACAAACATTAAATGGACTTCTAGTTGAACCTGTTTTTTATAAACGACAAGATAAAAAACAGGAAATGAGATAACTAAACAAAAGAAATTAATTGAGAAAGGAAAGTATGCAATAAAACATTTTCTGAAGGAAAATGGACAATTCATGAACTTTGAAGAATTCATGACTAATGATGATTCTACATATAAATTTTGTCTCATACTGTGGGTGGATTTCCTCAATGAAAGAATTCATAAAGAAAAGTGGAAATAAAACCTGATAATAATAATGCAAACAACATTCAGAACATGCTGAGGGCTTTTAATATTATTATGAAAGAAACAAAGGAGCTAAACGATGCTATGAAATGTTTACTCAAGATGAGCGTAAGCCAGGACTGTTGCTCTCAATGGCTACAAAAACTTAATTCTGAAGTTTCTTGGAATAAGGTATTTACCCACGACCACAAAATTAAAGATGTAAAAACTGAAATGGCTTCAAATTAGAATTATTCACAGAATTATTGGCACAAAATATTGTTTTAAATGCCATGGGGGCCTGACAAACACGACGAACTGCACATTCTGCAAATGAAGAGAGAGATTCAGTCCAACACTTTTTATGGATGTGCAATGATGTTCACACCTTTTGGAAAGAGGTTGAAAATTTGTTAATTAATTTTAACGAAAAATGCCGAAACTCGTTACCATTAAAATCACACCAGACATTGTTATCCTTGGAGTCGACAAACACATGCAAACAGAGACAATTTTTGGCTTTATATCATGGTTGCTAAATCTTATATTTACAAGTGTGAGATCGAAAGACGTAGGCCAAATGCTTCAGTTTTTCAGAGCCAGCTGAGCAGCAGATTCAACATCGAACTCTATAATGTTAAAGTCAACAATGATCAAAACAGGTTTGATACTGTATGGTACAATTACACGCCGATGATTTTTTTTTCTAAAAATAACTTAAAAAAAATCGACACCAACAACAAAATATCAATCTAATACGCATCTCGTAATCCAGTCTCCATTTCTCAAGTTTTTTTTTTTTTTTTGTTAAAATTCTCATAATATTTGAATTGACATGTCTTTGAATGTGCATTTGAAGCAACATATTTTCTATGCATTGATATATTATCCGTATGCGCTTGCTGTATTGTGAAAATGTATATGTGAAATGTGTATGATATATTTATTTATGTATCTGAGAATTAAAAAAAAAAAAACATATACACCACACACTCTTTCTTCTGTCCTCAAGCCCCCAATGCATAACCTCTTCAATACCCTCTCTCACCCCATTCCCATCTTTGCCTCTGCGCCCTTTGCGAGTTTTGTTTTTGTTTGTTTGTTTGTTTGTTTGTTTTTGCCCCAACCTCTGCGCCACCTCAGCGGCAGTGCAACCACGCCACTCATTCCGACACCCCGTGCACAGCCACAACCTCGTCGGCCCCGCCGCAAGCCCCGGCACCAGCAATCCACAGAGAGCAGTCAATGTCAAAGTCGTCAAGAGGCAGTCCCACCGGAGGAGACACTGCACTGCTGCCGAGTCACTTCGGTGGTGTTCAGTGGCGCCGGTTCTGATCTAACATACGCAGGACACCACCTACTAAGCCCCCTATTGACGACAATAATTGCTTAGTCGCGGAGCCGGCGTGAGTGAGCTCTCCCTCCGGAGGGCGCCGCCACGTCCGTCCAACGACAGCTCCCATGGACTCCTTGCGAGTTGTTACTTGCTGATTGTTTCAGAGACAGTACCTAAGTTTTGAATGTTTTTCCTTTGAACAGAGTGAAAAGATAGCATTTCATTTGTCTGAGTACCAAGGATTGGGACAATCTCTCTCTTGCTCTTTATCTCTGTCTCTGTCTCTCTCTATGTCTCTTTCTGTCTGTATGTCTGTCTCTTTTCCCTCCCTCCCTCCCTTCCTCCCTCCTCCTTCCCTCTCTTCTCTCTCTCTCCTCTTCTCTCTCTCTCTATCTCTCTCGCTTTCTATCTCTTAATAGTAAATGCAAGATAACGAAAGAAAGAAAAGGCAGAGTGAAATGAGCATTATTTTAGCGCACACCAAAGATGAAGACCGACAGATTAGTTTACGTTGCTGAAAGGAACGAAATTCAAAACATTGCTGCTGTTGTGTTGTTTGCATTCCTAGTTTTGGGTGGTAAGACACAATGCTGTGTACCCTTTGATTCCCCTCTTACGATATACTATCTGTCGTCATAAATCGGTTAGTAAACTAATTAGATGCAAATGGAAAGCATCGCCCTTACTTCAGATGCTACTAAGTCCATTTGCTGTTTCTTTTCTTTTCACGTTCAAGCCATGTTAGGTCCTCAATCCCATTAAGACGAAATCCACAGTCCGCCACAGCGCCCCCACCAGTCCCCACAGCTTTCCCTGAACCTCAACTGGACAGACCACGTCTAGCATCTCAGAGCTTCAAAGGAGGGGCCGGACCGTAAAATGTGGGTACTGGTTCTCAGTGTGAGAGTGTTTGAGACGTGAGAGATGAAGAGGAGCTGGCAGTGCCCTGTTCGCAGCAGGCTGAAGATGGTAACTTGAGCTGCTCTGTCGAGTTGGTGGATTGCTGTCCTCTTCAGTCCCCCAATGTCCAGACTTTGGCGCCACGCTCTTCTGAAAATTGTTCCCTCGGGATTTTGTTTGACTTCATTGTAGGCCTATTAGATACTGGACCTGTTCCTACCCTGCTGCCAATCTTGGACTGACGGTCTTGCCTCCTAATTCACTTCAACGCCACAGTGAGAAGGGATCCGCTGCAGTAACTATAGTAGTTCTTCTGTTGGAGGAGATCGAGGTCCTCTCTGATGGCTCATCATTTTGCTCCTTCCTGCGGTATAGGGGGGCTCTTCAGGAGAAACTCACAGTCTGTCAGAAAGTCCTGTACTGGGGGAACTGTTTTCATGTACTGATCTGGTGAACCTGTTTCCCCTGGGTTAAGGATCTGGCAGAAAGGAATATGCACCACGCATACGACACACACATACGAACACAAGCACGCAAGCACGCACGCACGAACACACACACACACGCGCACACACACATAACACACACACACCCCACACACACACACACACATACAGACTCTATCTTCTCACACCTACCGACTCTCCCTTGTCTCTCTCTGTCTCTCCTCTGTCCTTCTGTCTCTGTCCTGTTCCTGTGTCTGTCTGTCTGTCCTCTGTCTCTCTCGTCTTTTTGTATTGCCCTAGTATGGAAGTCACAGTCTCTGTCACATATTTTACAAGGTCCATGTCATTCTGGCACAAAAAAGCTTGTGTATACTCCTTAATAAAGTAGGGTGCCATCTTGTTATTACGTAAGCATTCTACCATTTTTTTATCATTAATGTAGCAGATCCTCCACTTCTTTTGGAGAGTGTTTTTCTTTCCATTGCAAAGCATGTAGTCTGCTGCAGCAAATGACCTTGATCTTGGCCTGAAATTAGCAATCGTAACTTTGTTAATCGCCCAACCCCCTACCATTCCCTCCACCACTCTCGTCTCAGTCTGCCTGTCTGTCTGTCTTTCTCTTTCAGTATGTGTATGTGGTGGGTGTGTGTGTGTGTGTGTGTGTGGGTGTGTGTGTGTGGTGTGTGAATAAGCATGCTTGTGAATGTGTTTGTGTGTGTGTGTGTGTCTCTCCTCGCTCTCTCTGTGTCCTCTCACCACTGTGTCTCTCATGTCTCTCTCTAGCGTGGGTGTGCACTCGTGCATGCCGCACATGCGTGTACGTGTTTTTTGTATGTACTGAGAAAAAGTAAGGGGGGGGGGGGGTGAACGACGGGGGCGGGAAGGGGGAGGGCGAGAGAATGAAGGAGGAGAAATGGTGTACTATCAAATATTCAATGTAAAGAGAATTGTAGTAACCATGTGAAATTTACCAACGAATCGGATACTTCCTTGTTTCCTTTGTCTGAATTGGTATTAACAAAAAATAATTTCAATGTCACTGGTGTAAAAAACAGTTAAGATTTTCATGTATGTTACGAGAGAGGGAGAGAGAGAGAGAGAGAGGGGGAAGTAGCATGTGTGAGGGTGTGTGAGGTGTGTATGTGTTGCGCGGATGTACACGTTTTAAGCACGCAGTGACGCCGCGCAGCCACGTGCGCGACAGATGTATGATGCTGATACGGACCCTGTTTAATCGGAATGGACTTGTGAACTCTATTCTGTTTTTGGTTCACGGCGTTTTGTGTTTCGTCCCTGGATTGCTGATATTGCTATTTCTTGCTGAGTTTTGCCGCATATTGTTTGTAGTAGCCATAAAAATATCCTTCTTGACCTTTTTAAGGCAGCTGATTTTTTTCTGCCTTGTTTGTTTGTTTGTTTGTTGTTGGTTTTGTTTTCTTTCTTTTTTTGTTTTTCGTTGTTTTTTTTGTTGTCTTTTGCTGAAATTCATCTACAAGGGGGATGTTCCTGATGTTGACTGTTTTATTCTACTCGTGGTATCTGTAGTGTGTGTATTATCCGTAGAGTTTATTTGTAAATCAGTTTTCATCTATAATGAATGTACTGGTTGTCTAAATTCGGTTGAAAATAGGGATTTTAAACGTGTGGTCATCTTTTAAACAAAAATGTTCTTATGTTCCCAACACTTTATCCAATTGCAATAACTGGTTTCCATTGCTTCTGTTTTTTTAGAATCTCGACTTTACCAATATAGATGCCTGATAACTTAGTTTTTCAATCCAAGGTTATGATACTATAAAGAAGAGGTCCAAAGACAACACTTGAAACAGGTTTTAGTCCACCTATATTCACGCACTCGATTAATTATAAACGATAAACAGTTTGGATAAATATAACAGTAGAATGCCTAGGGAGCAATATATGTGAAGGGTACTAAACCGATTTTGTCATGCTTCTTTATTAGAATCCTAACAAACGTACATTGAATGGTTCGATCGTTGTCGAACATATGATGGAAGATGTCTCAATGCGTTCGTCAAAGGGGAGATTATAATTTGACAGGGGACACAAGATTTTAACATTGACTTCTACTGTAAACCACATAGGAGAACTGGGGAACACGCCTGAAGGAAAAACTCCTATCCTCCACAAAACACTAAAAAATTGACCACATAGCCTGTATGCAGTCTTTCAGTGATCACTTTCCAATTTTTGTCTAACATGGTCCCAAAAATGGGGTTAACATTCCCAGAAATGTTTCACAAATGTGTTATCTTTTTCGAGGCTATAGAAATTTTCGATATCTAAAAATTTTCTTCCCGATTTTGTGTAACACCAAATTTTTCTGAGGTGTATCCGTACAACGACCCTGATGGAGCACTGGCTACTTGGTGTGACATTTTATCTCTATCTTTAATGAAACACACTGCTATCGGTAGCCTAACCTAAGCGTGGTCAAACCAAGGGGCAAGCCACCGTGGGTATAATGAAAAAAAATCGATAAGGCCATTAATTTACAAGATATTCTATTGAAAAACAAATGGTAAAAGATGATAAATTTAAAAAGCAAAGAAATACGGTAACGGATATGAAAAGAGCCGCCCAAAAGAAATATTTCAGTGACCTTATTTCCCGTAAAGAATTCTAAATCGATCTGGAAAGCTATCAATGAGCTCTCCGGTAAAACCTTGTCATCTAGTGCTCCTTCCGAGAGAACATTTTCTGCTGAACTCTTTAAATGATCACTTCACAACTGTTGCAGAAAAGACGATCAAAGCTGACTGTTCAAAAGACAATGACCTACTTGAGCTAAAAGCGTACTGTGTATCAAAAAACAAAAAATCTAATCTTCAAATCGAGTTTATTTATTGGTCTGTACATGAAGTCTAGCTATCAGTCCAATTGAGGTTCATATAAATGGAAAATTTTCTCGCTGCTCCGATTATATCAGAGCATCTGTGCATATATAATTTACAATCTTTCCATGATAAAGGTTGTTTTCCACAATCCTTCAAATATGGCTAAAGTTTTTTACCTTTTTTTTTTTTTAAAAATCTTGGGCGATCCCATTGATCCTCTCCTAACTACCGACCTATCTCTATCCTATCTCTGTGTTCTCTTCTAAAAAACCCTTGAAAAACATAATCAAATATACATTCACCAACATTTGATGAACATGCAATTTCTATTACATTCTAATCAAAGCTTGATTTAAGAACATCATTCTTGCACCGGGGATGAGTGGCCATTAATGTTAATTGAGCACATGGCATTTAAAACCAAAACGTCAAATATCAACGCTGATTTGTGTTCAAATACGTACAAAAGAGTACGTTTTAGAAGAGTGTTAAATCAGGCAAAACAAATTATTAGTTCCTTACGATGATTTAATACGTCTTTCATGGTCTAATCATATTTCTGACTTTTGTTCTTAAAGGGTATCTAAAAATTATCCTTGTTGAACCGAATCATGAATTTCCTTGATCACCAACAGAATACGTCGTTATATTTCTATGCATATGTACAACCAGGACTTTAACTACGTCCTCTACATGCTGGTGATTTTACCAGCACACAAATTGCTTAAAACCCTAGAAGCATGTACAGACGTGCTATTACGCTGATACTCTTGAAATCTTCTCTACCAGCTAAGTATTTTATAAAGATCTTAACATTCTTCCATTCGATCATTCAAATGTTGCTTTAATAAAGCTGTCCTTTATGATAACAAATTATTAATAATCTGCGCCCCCTTATCTCTTCATGACAAATTCCCATTAATTAAAAATTCGAGGCAAAAATATCCTATATACCCCCTCGACCACGAACTGATCTTTCAAGTCATCCCTTATTTACTCTGGTAGTAAATTATGGAATGTAATGCCTACACATTTAAAAACAGAAAAATAGTTTAAACCTCGTTTAAAAAGCATATATTTCAAATACCCTTATAGACCATTTGTAAATTATGTTTGCACTTAACTGTATATTCTCCCAAGTTTTGATGTTCCTTTTTGACACAAACAAGTTGTAGCAGCCCTGAGTTGGCCTTCGTGGTCGGCTGTGCTATAAGCCATATGACATGATTGACTTATGAAATGTTTTATGTATGCCTATGTGATGTTTATGTATGTCCCGGTGTGTGTGTGTGTGGTGTGTGCTGTGTGTGTGTGCGTGGTGTGTGTGTGTGTGGTGTGTGTGTGTATGTGTGTGTGTGTGTTGTGTGTGTGTGTGTGTTGTGTGTGTGTGTGTGTGTGTGTGGTTGTGTGTGTGTGTAATACGTTATAATGAGATTGCTTACTATTTTTCTATTTTTAAAAAATTGTAGTTTCTTTTTTCTATGCTGTGTTAAAGTTTGTCAATTGATGTAATTGCTCCTTTTTGTTTTATTGTTATTTTGAGGGCATAGTGTAAAAAAGCTTCCAGCTTTTATCTACTCACCCTCATTAAAGATTTTCGAGTTTCGAGTTTTAGCAATAAATCAGAATAAATCATATCATCATCTAGTTGCAAAGTGGCGAAACGACTCCTGCAGGCGGACCATTCTAAACAAATCTTCAAATAAATGGTTTTGTCAGCGAACCCCCCTGAGAAGTACGTGGACAAACGAGTCACAAGGACAACACACACACGTTTCGACCGATGTCTTTTCTTTAGGTCTTCTTCCAGATGAAACAGAGACGAAAAACCTCAGCTTGATCGACCTACTGGTGGCGCTCTAAGCTAAACCCAACTGCAAAATCTGCTCTCTCACCAAACCAGACACCATCTTACATGGCCCCACGGGCTCTTTCACTACTTTAAACGCACTTTCTCCTGCCAGAGCCACAACATTGTGTATGCCATCCACTGCCAGCTGTGTGGTAAGATCTATGTAGGTGAGACATCTCGCACACTTGAGACGCGCATCTCTGAACACCTGGCCGACATCCGCCACCATCGCCCAAACCAGTCGCTCTACACTTCAACCATGCCCAACACAACATCAACCATGTCAGAGTCTTGGCACTTTGGCAACCAACTACCCTACCCACACTATTACTACCTCACCTCCAACTGGTAACCTATCCAATGAGGGGTTTCATAGCTGGGAGCTGTAATCCTGCTTGAGTCTCTCCAGATTCCTACTATACAATTCCTCCAGAGCTGAAACTCCCCCCACACCACACACCCCTACTACCTACCTCCCACTTGTTCTAACCTCAGACATAGGTTGCACGCTATCATCTGGGGTTCCCTTTTCCTACAATCTCTGAGTCTCTCCTTTGCTACATCAATCGACACTTACTCCCCCCTCTCCCCTCCCCCTCCCTAGTAATGTGTGTGTAGGGGATGTTGGTAGGTCTGGTGTTTGCTGGGGGTGAAGGTGGTGGTAACCAATGAACAAGGCTGACATTACACCACACAACACACACACACACACACACACACACACACACACACACACACACACACACACACACACACACACACACACATACTAAATAGAATGCTAGCTCCTACTTTTATCGTTGGTCGTTTCCTTTTCTTTTCTAGTACTGTCTGCTGTTGTTCATTGAGCATTTTCAGCTCCCTTTCCACCTAATATCATCCTACCTATATTTATTTTAAAACCTTTATTACTGTATCACTATCATCATATCATTACCTTTACTGTTATCTTCATCAAACATCATTACATCACTACATTAAATTTTACAACAACACTGATGTCATTGACTTTAATTTATTACCGTCATTGTCATTTTTTACCTTTATACTTCTAAGCATTATGTCCTATTATCACTAATCCCATTGCCAGCCATAATTGTAAAATTAAAATAATGATAATACTTAGATACAATAACTTAATTTTTTAGAGAGAGAGAGAGGGGGGGGGGGGGAGAGGGAGAGAGAGAGAGAGAGAGAGGAGAGAGAGAGAGAGAGAGATATTGTGTATAGGTGTGAATATGTTGCCCCCCCCCCCCTCCCCCAGTCAGTATATAAACCCATCCCCTTCTTCCCTCACCCTCATACCCATCAACACCTTAAAGTTACATGTACCAACCCACCACTTCAGTCTCAGCCCACAATATCTTCCCCACTAACACACATAATACCATATCTCCCACTATTTTACCTTACACATAACTCATAGCTATCTTCCTTTCCCTTCTCTCCACACCCTCTCTATTTCTCACATCAGTCTATTGTTTACTCAGATACTTGTCCACTCCATTTCCTTCACTTCATTTGGTTTTCTTTTATTTTCATTCACTATTTCTTCAACATGAACTCCTGTTCCATCTTCCCCTCTTCCCTGTGCATATGTTGTGGAAATGTTGATAACTAGGCGCACCCCCCCCCCCCACCCCCCCCACACACACATATCCACACACACACACACACACACACACACACACACACACACACACACACACACACACCCACACAACACACACACACAACACACACACACACACAGCACACCACACACACACACACACACACACACACACACACACACACACACTCTCCTGTTTCCTTTCTGTTCTTCCTGTCCCCCTCTCTCTCCTCCCCTTGGTTGTTGTTGTCGTTGTTTTTGTTTGTTTGTTTGTTTTTTTCCTCCTTACTATCAGAATTAATGCCTTTAGTACCATAAATATTAACATTGTTATTTTTTATTTATTTATTTTTTTATTTATTTTTATTTTTATGTTCATCTATTTATTCTATTACCATTATTTTTCAATTTTTTTATTTATGCATTTATTTATTATTATTATTATTATTATTTCTTTTTAATGTTTCATTTATTTATTTATTTGATTATTATAAAAATGTATTTTCTAAATATAATTCTGTATCGTGCTTTTATTACCTTAACCTTCACTATCGTTGTTAGTAGTACCATTCAGTAATAATATTGCTAGTATTGATACTACCACCACTAGTATTGACATCACCATCGCCTTCGCCTCTGAGACTGTTGCCACGGCAACCCTGCTGTTTTAAGAATCCTCTAACCCACTCTCCTTTCCTTTCTACCCATACTTATTGACACCAAGATTGGTAGTAATGTCTTGTTCTTCTTTTTTTTTTTTTTTTTTTTTTTAAAAAAAAAAATATTTTGACCATTATTAGTATTCCTATCAGTAATATTATTATCATCATTACGACTTTGACTCACACATTATTTCCCTTCCGACAGCCTCAACTCATCACATCATCATCATCATCATCATCATCATCAAATATATATACATATCTTTATATAAATATAGATATATATATTATATAATATCGTTTGTGTGGTGTGTGGGTGTGTGTGTGTGTGTGTGGTGAGAGAGAGAGAGAGAGAGAGAGAGAGAGAGAGCGAGAGAGAAGAGAGAGAGAGCGAGGAGAAACACAAAACTGTACAGCATAAACATCCACCATAGGCATACATAAACATTTCATAGTGAATCATGTCATGTGCTTATACACCCGACCACCGATATATTGCTGTGAAATTAAGGTACTAAAAAGGTAGAGTAATACCTCATTTTTAACAATGTTGCTTCCCCCAGGTTGTCCTTAGCTTTTTAAAAAATCTCCAAGGCACTTTGGACTTATTATTATATTATATATATATGATATATATATAATATATATACATATCTATATATATTTATATATATATATATATAGAGAGAGAGATAGAGCGCGAATAGAGAAGAGAAGAGTGGGGGCTGTATGAGGGGTTCGAGAGTATAATCACATGCCAAACTTAACATTGGT
>JADBJO010032256.1:0-15883 GCA_016801955.1 Conus betulinus
AGAGAGAGAAGACAGACACGACAGACAGACAAGGAGAAATATAGAGAGACAGAGAGAGATAAGAGATGTTGTAGAGGTCAAATATTTTTTGCATTCTGCTCAGGTGCGCGCGCCGCGCGGCGGTGCATGCGTGTTTTGTGTTATGTGTGTGTGTGTGTGGGTGGTGTGTTTTTGGTTGTGTGTGATGGTGTGTTACTGGTCAATCAAAGGAAGATTTATCTCTCCTTTCGGTAAACTCAAAGTGTCAAGATTCTTAACTCACATTTTTTTTCCGAGCCACTTACATGGGAACTTTGGCAAATCCCAACCCATTTAGACGAGGAACTAGACAACTGGCAGTATAGTCTGCCGTCCACGTCTTCCCTGGCAGGATTACACAGCTGTTTGAGTCATCTTTTACGGCGGCGTTTAGTCGCCAACAGAAAGCATTTGATGTTAATGATTCTGCGGTTTTTTTTGGTCATGTACCTTTACTGCCTAGGCTTCTGGAAACGTTCCGCGCGATAAATATGTGCTGAAAGTGACACTTTGTAGTGTGTTATTCTTTCTGTCTTCCTTTTGTCCTGTTATGGATTTGGTCTTGAGAGCCCACTGACACATTCTCCATTTCGCCAGCACTTGATGAGGAAATGGTGTTTTTGTAAACTGTGGTATTTGGTTCGCCCATGCTTGTATGACTGTGTATTTCACTGAACCCATGCCTGGTATAACAATGCATTGCTACAACCAGATCAGTGTATTTCTGTGGTCATACCGTATAATTGTGTGTCCGTACATTCTGACTTTTGCATGCCGTCATGTAACGCAAATGTGTAAGACAAAAACGAGCACTCCCAAAAAGGCCTTTCTGTTATCAAGGTGTATAAACCAAAGAATCCAAGATATACCGGCATTTTTGTTATCACAAATAATAAAGGAAGCATGGATGACACTGACCAAGAGAGGAATCAGTCAAATTTGGCCTCGTTCTCCATGATCCATTTTGGCTGTCTTTTCATGTGTACATTTTTTAGGCACATTGGCCTCAATAGGTAAACAGATGGTGCTGTAGCTTATATGACGTGATACGGCATGCAGTGTGCGCTTTTCATTGGTTGCTACAATAAACAACAAAGACACACGACTCTCTCTCTCTCTCTCTCTCTCCTCTCTCTCCTCTCTCTCTCCCTCTCATCTCTCTCGTCTCCTCTCTCCCTCTCTCTCTCGTCCTCTCTGCAAAGGGGATCTCATTCCCGACGTCTTCCCAAGTGACTATTTTTGTCAGTCTGTGCTTGTTTGTTAGCTTGGTAGCTGATTGGATATCTTCTCCTTCCCTGTCATGAATTAAAATTCTTCCTGTCAGAACTCCCCTTGGTAACATGGCTGACTGAAAACCTCAATACCATTCTATAACTAAGTCTACCCTACTGTTTTATCTTTCATGTACTCATCCTGTTTATTTCAGTCTGCGAACATATCGTCTGTGAAGGATAAGGGCATATGCAAAATATTTTCTTCATTGGAGTATACAGGACTGTGTGATACGCCTGCACTGTCATTGAAATTTCAAAACAAAATCCGGCAAGGTGATTAATTTGACCAGGAAAGAATTTATTTCGGCATCAATAGGCGTACTTTGGAGAGGGGTGTGTGGTGTTTTTTGTTTTTCTCTTAACTTTTTTTCTATTTTTACATGTCAGAGTATACATCCCTAAAATCATAAGCATGGTTTGGATGACACAATTCTCTGAACTGGAAAACGTGGTCAAAATTTTTGAATGAAAACCAGCGCGCGCGAAGACGCTGTCATCCCCGATCCCCACAGAGGAAGAGGGCCTGAGATAGAAGTAGAATGGGGTTCTTCTATTCCTGAGCACCGTCCATGTCTGACCTTTATTTCCTGGGCTCCCGGCCAACGTGGTGATTTATTTCTCTGGCTGAGACCATGACATATAAAACTCAGCTTAGCTCTTAGAACGGAAAGTGTCAGTTTCTGCCAGTACTAAACGGAATGGATTTGTTATGGCTGTTTCGGCATTTAGACCACCTGCTCTTAGACCCAGTTGCAACCCCTGGTAAGTCTGGAAATCTTTATTGAAATATATTTTCCCCATGTTAAAAATAAAAGTTCAAAAACTTTAACACTGAACAGAAGTGTTTGTAAAGTACATTTAAGGACTTAGTCTTACAACATATAATTATAATGCCATATTCACTAGCAGAGACTCTATTCTAACAATTATTATAAAACTTATACCTCTGTCTGTGTATCTTGTGAGAGTGAATGTCGTTCAAGAAAACAGATATGAAAAACTATGTAAATGCTAACAGGAAATGACTTTAGATTGATCAATTGATGAACAAGTGAATGGATTGATGAAGCTCGTTATGGTAATGGTTCATCCTTTTTGTATTGCCAGTTTCAAAATAATTATGGCCATGTCGTGTATGGTTAATAGAAATTACTTTGTTCTAGATCACTTTTTTTATTCATCAAAGTCTGCTGTTATCAGATATTTTGTAAGACAAATGTGTATTACTAAATTCCGTTTTAAAAACCAGACTAGTAAATCACTCTTAAGCGCAGTGATGTGTTTACAGAGAATTATTTCAACAATCCTTCAACTTTAACTGAATCTGCCACTCGCCATATTCAAGACAAGGGCCTTCGTTATTCACGGCATTTTGATAAATTCTCTACTTTAAATCTATTTTGAAACCCCTTCCTTTTTACTTAGTTCAACAGTTGCTGTGTATATTTCTGCATCTACGTTTTTACCAAATAATGCCCACAAGGTTTTCCTATATCGAGATCCCATGGCGTAAAATACAAAGATGTTGAAACTGGAGTTTATGGAAGCGAATATTTCAAGGATCCACACAGTAGTCAGGAAGAGATTGTGATGGGCGTCTACCAGATCGCATTTTTGGCAGAAACAGCCAAGCGGATCGAGTGACGGCCACGGGGAACAGACAGACGACAAAGAGGGCAGAGTTGAAGACCAGCATCTTGGTCAAGGCCACTTCCCGGGCAGACAAGGAGGAGGACGATGTCTCAGCACGCCACGTGACCACCTGACCCCAGTTTCACCACGGTGATGGAGGTTGTGATAATCACCACAGTTATGGTGCCCACAGGCAATCCAGCACCGAAAATGATACCGTCCACGATGTCCACCAACTTCCTGTTAGCTTCATAAAAGTCTCCGTGAACCAGTTGATTCATCGCTGTGCCTGAATGATGATCATAGACACCATCCCACAGAATAACGAAAAACAACGATGAAAAACATTCCCACGACCAAGACATACACAACGACGATTATTGCTACCATCGTTTCTAGTGCGCATTATTGTGTGGAACTTGAGCGGGTTGAGGACACAGAGACATCTTTCGGTTGCAATGACAGCAGAGAGGACACTGGACACGTAAACAATCCTCCGGTTCCTGTTAAAAGGTTATTTACCATGAATGTGAACATGGGACCTACTTCTTCTTTCGTGGTGAACTGTAGATATACTTGTTCAGCGTAGTGAAACATCGTACTGAGCAGGTATATATTTCGTCAGCCAGGGCCAAAGCAAAAAGACACAGGTTGACACGATCCTGAAGACTCTGTTTGTAGAACACCAGCATGTGAGGAGGTTTCCTGGTCCTCCTATCGAAAACAGAAACACCAGCACCCACGTTTTTGACTCTGCTGGTAACGGCTTCTGTTTCGGCACTGACAATGTTGTCCGGTTGTCCCATGGTAAGTATAGCATCCCGCTGAAATTGACTGCATTGCATCCATTTTGAGAGAACTATTTTGCACTGCGGTTTGCATATGATTGTGCACCGAGTCGGTATGCTGGATTGTGATACTTTCAATGGAAGTCGCAGGTTGAGGAGTAGTATTTGACATAATTACACCCAGACTGAACGTCACAGTTACAGTACTGTTTGTGCATCTAACAAGTTTTCTTGGTTTCTGTATTTATACGTGCTTTTACCATTCTGCTGTAGACGTTTATGATCGTTAAGTTTCAGCATACAATACCGGAAAGGTGCAAAGGAAAGTGTACATGGTCAACAAAGCTGAGGGATATGGGCAGATAAGAAAGCATTGATCACTTGACAAATAGCACTTGCTGCCATGGTAGCACAGGAGTCTCTTTCTATCTTGAGTTACTTTTTTTTCTCAGATGCTTACTGAGTTTTAGACCAAACGCATATAACAGAAGTCTGTAAAGCAAACGTAGGGGTTTTTTTTCTTTTCTAAATCATGGCAGGAATTGTCAGTAGTATTTGGACCATGGTGTTGGACTGTAGTGCATGTTAATATTGGCTCGCTGCATTCTTGCTCTGACTGTAAGACAAAGTTTAGAACAGATGAAACCATGTGCATAACAGACATCTCTCTCTCTCTCTCTCTCTCTCTCTCTCTCTCTCTCTCTCTCTCATCTCCTCTCTCTCTGTCTCGCTCTCTCTGTGTCTCGTCTCTCTCTCTCTCTCTCTCTCTCTCTCTCTCAACCAACATCCTTCCCTCCCCTGACTTTTCTCATTAATATATATTCTCATTATCCTCCTTCTCCTCCTCCTCCCCTCCTCCTCTTCTTCCTCCTTCTCCCTCCTCCTCCTCCTCATCATAATCATTATTCACAATCACACACACACCACACACACACACACACACACACACACCACACACGCACGCACACACGCACGCACGCACGCACGCACGTACGCACGCCACACACACACCACACACACACACACACACACACACACACACACACACACACATACGCACACACACGCACACACACACACATACACACACACGAAACATACACACACACACACACACACACACACACACACAACACACACACACACACACACACTCACTCACTCACTCACACTCACTCACTCACACACCTCTTCCTTCTTTTCCGTTTTTTCTCCTTCCTACTTCTCCCACTGCCACCTCTCTCTCTCTCTCTCTCTCTCTCCTCCTCTCTCTCTCTCTCTCTCTCTCTCCCTCTCTCTCTCTCCTCTCTCTCCTCTCTCTCTCTCTCTCTCTCTCTCTCCCTTCCCCCCCCTCTCTCACGGTGCTTATTTTCTGAAAATTTCTGGCATTCGTATTCTCCAAGCTCCCTTGTGCTGTCAACCTGGCAAACTTCTAAGCTTCAAAAATTGTGTTTGAATCAGAGTGTTGTCGCTTCGTTGATGTTTTGTGCCTGTCTTCAGTCATCTTCCTTCTTTCTGTTATATAATCCATTTACGAGGTCAATGTATGGCCATAATGCTATACAGCAAGGCACGGCAGTAACGGCTGCATATATCCATTAACTCAAACTTTAGGACAGACGTTACCCTTGTCGTGATGGAAAGAAGAGAAAAATGATAGTAGGATCGAGATTACAATCATTTTGATTTAGTTTACCACAAAAAGCACAAAAAAAAAACTGCTTCATAAAAAAGAGAAGGGCAGTCAGGAGAGCGCAGACCTTTGCAAAGGTCAAACGAATCCTAGATCTGCGCTTAGATCCAGATCCGCTTCATTGTTTCTCGACAGAATTAAAATCGAAAGGAAAATCTTAGATGAGGCAGAGAAACAATAAACAGTAAATAAGAAAAAAGTGTATTAGATCTTGTTCCCATGAAGAGCCAGTTACACGCTCGTAACTCATGTGTGTGTGTTGTGTGTGTGTGTGGTGTGTGTGTGTGTGTGTGTGTGTGTGTGTTGTGTGTTGTGTGTGTGTGTGTGTGTAGCGTCGTGTGTGTGTGTGTGTGTGATTGTGAATAATGTGTGTGTGTGTGTGTGTGTGGTGTGTGGTGTGAGATTGTGAGGAAGAAAGGAGGAGGAGGATGATGAGGAGAAGGAGGATATGCTTACGACACACCAAACTACATAGCACCAAATGCCAAAAATAAAGCACACGGGGACATATAAAGATATCCCCAAATAAGGACACGACAAGCTTCCATTTGATACATGTACACACCCCACAACAAACTGATGAAATAAGCGAACACAGATGAACACCTTTTGGTTCTTGAACAAAGTTGAACAGACCATGCGGACAAACAGAAACAAAACAATAAAAGGTTTAACTAATTTGCGAGGAAACCTTGAATAATTCGGGCAACAGTAAACAAGAAATAACAAACAAGTACGCTAACTCTTGATCCCATGATGCTGTAAACTGCTACGCTGTTTCTTTGTTTAATATAGATCGGTTCGTCCTTGAGCCACAACTGATCTTTTCACCAAGTTCTGTTCGGTTTGAGAGTTTTTACATCGTCAGGCTGAACGGATCATGGATTCTGCCTTTGATCTGCCCTTTGACAAAGATCAACATCACAGATCCGCACCCAAAAATTAACTGGTTAGTTTTGGGGCCATATCCCATATATTTCCACCAAGCTTCGTCATAATCGGTTCAGTGTTTCTGTCTGTAATCTTGCCGGTGCGCCCTTTGATTTCGATCCAAACTATGGAATGGTACCCAATTTTTACTGATTCGTTCTTAGTACACGGTCCACCTTCCCCATCGTGTTTTCACTCAGATCGGATTGGTAGCTTTTGCTTAATCCTGCTGTACAGATTTTTGGCCTACCCTTTGGTGATTCGGATTCGCCACCAAAATGTAAAGGGTTCGTGACTGGGCCACATATCATCTTTCCATCAAGTATTGTTTCAATTGCCTGACCAACACTGCATGTCTTTGTCTCTCTCTCGGGCTTGGTTGACAAAGGGATATCTTCTGAAAGTAAATGTGGAGTACATCCCGGTCATGCTGTTTCCAACCGGAAAGGGATCCAGAACAGCATCTTCATCATCCTCATTGATAAACAAAATAAAAGTCTCAAAACTGTGGGCCCTTTTTATTCTTGCTGTCCTGGCGACTTCAGTTTAGATTTCCTCTTCACGCCTATTCCCTTGGTTAAGTTGGTGTTGAGGTCGCCGCTATCCGGAGATTTATGGGGAGATGTCGTTGGATAGACGTCGTGGCACCCACTGGAGGTGGACGCTCATTCACGTTAGCTCCTCGACTAATTAATCATTGTCGTCAGTAGAGGGGCTCAGTCCTGCTTATTTGGATCAGAAAAGGCACCACACTGATTGCCAGTGAAGTGACTTGGCAGCAATGCGGTTCTGTCTCTACTGGGGTTGCCTCACGACGACCTTGGCATTGACCGCTCCCCGTGAATTGCTGATCTCGGGGCCACGGCAGGACAAAGCAAAAGTGTGGGTGTGGTGACGGGTGCTCGGAATGAGCGGCGTGGAGTAATGCCAATCATCAAGTGGCAGAGAAGATGGAACAGAAGAAGAACAGGGTCGTTCGAATTGGTTCAGCAGCTTTTGCTTAATTTTAGTAAACAGGATACTATAGTCTGCCCTCTTAATCCAGATCTGCACCATGGACCCTGCTCGATATTTATGGATTTGCCCTTAAATCCCATTCTAACTTTCTACCAAGTTCTGTCAAAATCAGTTGGACAGTTTTTGTGTGATGAGACAGAAAACCAAAAGACGCGCTTTGATAACACGGCCTGATTGGAGGTAAAGAGAAGGTTACAAGCATATAAAGAGGGTGACCGTAAAACCGACTGGCGGTTATGAATTGCTGGGTCCCCAAACGGAACGAGTCGAGAGGGTTAATGTCTTTTCACCCCAAAAGTTATTTCAAATTCTGTGCACGCGTCATGCGCGCTATGTGTGTGTGTGTGTGTGTGTGTGTGTGTGTGTGGTGTGTGTGTGTGTGTGTGTGTGTGTGTGTGTGTGTGTGTGTGTGTGGGTGTGTGTGTGTGGTGTGTGTGTGTGTGTGTGTGTGTGTGTGTGTGTGTGTGTGTGTGTGTGTGGTGTGTTTGTGCGGTGGTGTGTGTGTGTGTGTGTGTGTGTGGTGTGTGTGTTGTGTGTGTGTGTGTGTGTGTGTGTGAGAGAGAGTGTGTGTGAGAGAGAGAGAGAGAGAGAGAGAGAGAGAGAGAGAGAGAGAGAGAGAGAGATATCTTCTGCTGTGATTGTGATGTACATATCAGAGATCATTCTATTTAATCAAGGGAAAGCCCCAAACATAATACGCTACTGCTCGAAGGGAGACCCATTTTTTTTTTAATCGTTATCATCCAATAAGAAAACGTTTTTCGTTTTAGCTTGATTTAATAAGCAATCAAAGTGTGTCTAGATCGCTAGACTGTTTAACATTTATATTTGTTTCTTTGATGTTCACTTCCTGTGTTTAGCAGTTTTATCACTTCACAGTGTTCAGTGGTGCCTGTTCTGATCTAACGCTTGCAGGACACCACCAACGCAGCCATGTGCTGATCACAGGATTTACTTCTTCGCGGAGTAAGTTTGCCATGACCATCCCAGTTTATTCTTCTGTATTGCCGCATGCCAGTGGAATGCAGGGGTGCCTTTATCACGCTTGGACATCCAAGCATTTCCCATTGATCCTTTGTGTTCAGATACGCGGGACTGGGTTGAGGTGTTGTAACACTCTCTGTCCTGTGTTGTCTATCCCGTACTCCATGCTGCTGAGGAAACGTCCGCCTCACACTGCATTCCTGTAGGATGTCCTGGGCAGGGAGTCTTGGCGACAATCACATCCGCTTCGCACTGTGTTCCTGTTGGATGGACCTGGGCAGGGAGTCTTGGCGACAATCACATCCGCTTCGCACTGTGTGTTCCTGTTGGATGGACCCTGGGCAGGAGTCTTGGCGACAATCACATCCGCTTCGCACTGTGTTCCTGTTGGATGGTCCTGGGCAGGGAGTCTTGGCGACAATCATATCCGCTTCGCACTGTGTTCCTGTGGATGGTCCTGGGCAGGGAGTCTTGGCGATAATCATATCCGCTTCGCACTGTGTGTTCCTGTTTGGATGTGTCCTGGGCAGGGAGTCTTGGCGATAATCATCATCCGCTTCGCACTGTGTTCCTGTAGGGGGGGGGTAATGTTGGACAGTGAGTCATGGCGAGAATTTATACCTGCCTTCTCTGCACTGTGTTTCCTTCCCCACCGTGCTGGACAGAGAGTCATGGCGTCATCATATCTGTGGAACTGTTTCCAACAGAGAGTGTGTTGAACAGAGAATCATGGCGACAATCATATCCGCCTTCCACTGTATCCCATGATAGGGTCTTGAACAGAGAATCATGGCGACAAATCATACACCCCGCCTTCCACTGTATCCCATGGGAGGGTGTTGAACAGGGAGCCGTGGCGACAAAATCGTGCCCGCCTTCCACTGTATACCATGGGAGGGTGTTGTTGAGGGAGGAGCCGTGGCGAGAACCGTGCCCGCCTTCCACTGTATCCCATGGGAGGGTGTTGAACAGGGAGCCCCGTGGCGAGAATCGTGCCCGTCTTCCACTGTATCCCATGGGAGGGTGTTGAACAGGGAGCCGTGGGAGAGAATCGTGCCCGCCTTCCACTGTAAACTGCTAGGTTGGTCTTGGGCAGGGAGTCATGGGTCAGAATCATATCCGCCCTCCACTGTATCCCGTAGGGTGGTCTTGGGCAGGAGTCATCAAGTCATGCCGTTCCAGGCAGGTTTACGACACTTAACAACTGCCGAGGAGCAGTTCTTGTCTGCCTTTGAATGTGTTGAACTGCCCGCTTGTATGAGCGTCTGACAGATGACTATGACAGGCAGGTAGGTCACCATGTCTGATGGCAGAGAAGAGTCTCTGACGAAAAAGGAAATAGAAATTTATTAAAGGAGCCTCGCCAGAGAAAAAAAAAAATGAACTGTGTGGTAAAGATCGCTTCAAAATAGATTTGTAACCTACGAATCTGCCTAAAAAAAAAGCTGCCACTTTTCTGATGGTGTCCACTATATGCACACAAGACGGTATGCCAGATCCAGTATCTCCGTTAACGCACAGGCAACCACACTATGGTGTCGAGAATCTTCTCTTGTTAGAAGATACAGCAGTGTCAAGTGCAAAAACAAAACCGTATGAGACTACTCCTTGGCTATTAAAACTATCATTTTGTAGACCCTGGTTCCAGTGCTCAAGCATGACTAAACCAGCCCCCCCCCCCCCCCCTCCTCCCCCCATCCCCTTCATAATTGTGTGATGAAGTATAAGATGGCCATCATCCGGCATAAGTGTGTGCGTGGTGTGCGTGTGTCGCGCGCGCGCGTGCGTGTGTCGTGTGTTTTGTGTGTGTGTGTGTGTGTGTGTGTGGGTGTTGTGTGTTGTGTGTGTGTGTGTGTGTGTGTGTGGTGTGTGTGTGTGGTGTGTTTGTGCTTGCTTCAAATTCAAAACAACTATTACCTATCTGTTCTTGCACACACTACACACACACACGCACCCCTCAGGTCTCTCTCTTCCTCTCCCTCTCGTCTCATCCTCTCTCTTCTCTCTCCCTCTCTCTCTCGCTCTCCTCCTCCCTCCGTCTCTCGTCTCAATCTCTCCTCTCTCTCCTCCTCTCTTCCTCTCTCTCTCTCTCTTCCTCTCTCTCTCTCTCATCTCCTCTCTCTCTCCCCAGCCCCCTGTTACGTATGTGCATTGCTTGTATTGATATGTATCCCCCCTCATGTGCCTGTCGCTGTATGTTTGAACAGCGCAAAACCAAATAATTACCTTTCCTAAATTCATTGACTGATAAAGAATCTTGAAATCTTGAACTTTTTTCATTATCAATGATGATGAAATAGGCGAGGTTTGGGGGACCTTGATGCACTGCCTTTGAACGGCTGGAGGGTGTTAAAGGAGAAGCCCTCACTTCATAGGAAGCTCTCAGTCCATCTGGCACATCGCCTGACAGGACTCCACGGCTGAAACAGGGCATAGCAGGTTGATACGCTGCGCACGCTAGAGACAACAGGGCACCGTCTGCACATCCTTGAAGCGGCGCGTCAATGGGGTGACCGAATCATGACAGTTCCGAATCAGGAGCTGTCCAGCACAAGATGCCTATCCATGTTTTTTGGGGGGCATGGCCGTCGGATTGCCTGTCTGTCTGTCTGTCTGTCTGTCTGTCTCTGTCCTCTGTCTGTCCTGTCCTGTCTGTCTGTCTTCTGTCTTCCTGTCTGTCTATTCTGTTCTAATTGTCTCTCCTTCTTTCATGTCTGTCTCTCTCGGTCTCGGGGGCCTCCCTCTCTCCTCATCTCGACCTCCCCGTCGATGTCTCCCTCATCCCTCTCTCTCATCTCTCTTCTCCCTGCCTCATCTTCAACTCTGTCGTCTGTCTCTACTCTACTTCATTCTCTCGCTCTCTCTCTCCTATCGCTCTCTACTCTCTTCCTCCCCCTTTCCTCCTCTCCCTCCTCTCTCCCTCCCTCTCCTCCAACTCGTCCCCTTATCTCTCATCTCTTCTTTCAGCCTCTCTCTCTCCCTCTCCCCCTCGATTCTCATTCTCTCTCTGGCCTCTTCTCTCTCGCCCTCTCTTCTTCTCTCCTCTCTCTACTCTCTCGCTCTCTCTCTGTTTCTCTCTCCGCCCTCTCTCTCCTTCTCTTCGTCTGCTCCTCTCTCCTCCTCAGGCTCCTCTCTCTCTTCTCTCTGTCTACTCCGATCCTCTCTCCCCCTCCTCCCTCTCCTCTCTCGCCTCATCTCTCTCTCCCCCCTCTCCGCACCGCTACTGTCTCTCTCCGTCGTCCTCCCTCCTCTCTCTCTCCTACCCTCTCTCGTCTCTCCTCTCCTCTCTCTCTCATGTCCCCCCCCCTCCTCTCTCTCTCGAATCTCTCCCTCTCTTTCTCATCTCTGCTCTCTCTGTCTTTCTCATTTCGAGTCAGCGGCAGCTACAATGAGTTTTAACTGACCATGAGTGTTCAAAAAACCCAAACACTGTAAAATTTGTGACAGCGGATAATTTTAGAACAAATGAACGGCTTTACATACAGGCTACTGTAAAACAGCTAGTTCTTCATAAAGGGTCTAGTAGTCGAAGCTTTTCAAGGAAACTTGATTGTCTCTCTAATCTGGCTTTTGTTGGTGTTGTTTTTTTTTGTTTTGCTTTTTTTTTTTTTCCGAATGGTAGGTCATGAAGGTGGTGTGTTTTGCAAGTTCGTGTCTGAAGACCTGCAGCTCTTGCCCGAATTCAGTTTGTTTTCATTTTTTAAACTGCTAGCACATTTATCACCAGTGTGTTGGCCTTCCGATTACATAAAGCAATCCATCCATACTTGCTGTTTTCAAACAAGATGATATTTCTTGCTTCCATTGCAGGTGGAGGATGCACAGACCATTATCAAAATTAGCCAATTTTTTTTTAATTCACAACTTTCAATTTTCATATTCTCACTTGTTCCAAGTTCATCGCCCATTTTAAAGTGCTCACAAAAACCAGGAAACCATTTCAAGATGATAATCTAATGATGAATTAATGTCATACTTCTCTATAAACTGTGTTGCAACATCAAAGCTTAAAGTAGTTGTGCGAGAGGAAATGAATTGCCTGAGAGTCCCCACCACTTACATGAAAGAGCGTGGGGTATTAGCAGAATAGAAAGTTATGCTCATCATTCAGCTGTACAAAAGGCTGAAAGAGACAAAATGTACTGAAAATGGCCAAAATACAAATAAACACACAACACAAACAACAACAAACAACGGAAAAAACACAAAGTCACGACTATCTAATACATAACACAAAATAGAGATGTGAATTTCCGATAAATAATTATCTCTTTAGTTGTCACTCGTAAGAGATACTAACAAATACACCTAACAATACTCCCAAGCTGACTTCCGACAGTGAATAACAGAGATAAAAATAACAGACAACACCAAAAAATTCACACTCCTCAGACAGTTGTCGACAGCTGTTTGGGAAGTGTTGTTCTGTGCGTTGTTATGCCCTTTTTCTTTGAACACCTGAAGTAGAAGTATTTCTCTAACATGCTGCTGTCTGTTTCGTTTTATGTATCGTTTATACTTTACTTTGCATCCTGTTTTATGTGTTTGTTAAGCTATAATTGTCTGTCACAAGTCCTTTCTCTATCTGGGAGAATATTCCAGAGTCATAACAGACTTTAAAGCAGACTGTATTTCAAAACTGTTTAGTCTTATGGCATGTCACACAATAAAATGCTTACGGCTAAATACGAGATTCGAGCAATTACAAAACACTGCCATTGAGATCCATTCTGACTTTATGATCAATTTTACTTCCGGCCTTTATAATCTTGACCGTTGCAGGTCAAGCTCCCCTGGAATGATCAATCAGAAAGGAAACGTTTAGCTCACAGTGCCGGTCATTGACCAACGGCGCTAGTTTTCACGAATCACGTCACACAAGTCAGAAGAAGGGCGAACAAGCTTGGATGCTTGATTTGTACAGAAATACATTACTTGGAAAGCACAGGAAAACTGTGCTGCACGTTCAGCTCTTTCTCAAAGACAGCAGCAGAGCAATGAATTGAGCCTAATTAATGTGTACAACACGGTGTTCCTCGCTCTTCAGACCTGACATACTTTTGTATGGACTAGGTTTCGACTGTATTTCGCGCGAGCTATCGTTCCACGAAGTGCTCTAGTCTGGTGAAATATACTTCTTGGATTTCGCGTCATGAGCCAGTGGACAGTGCGGGTGGTGAACTAGTGACTATGCCTTGCTGGACAATGAAATAGCAGATGAGAACTAGGACTGGCCAGCTTTAAGTTCTCAAAATGAATGAATGAATGAAGAAGAAGAAGAAGAAGAGAAGAAGAAGAATCCTCAACTTCTGATCGATTGATCCCATTGCCTCTTAACCTGTAGGGCGCAGTATTGAAAACTGACGGAAGCAGGCAACAAAAATCAAGGCATTGGATCTCACTGACAATCAGTTACGTGCGTCTGCTGGGCAATCAGCGATGAAATGTAATCGATCGAGCTTGTGACATTTTGCTGTGGGGATTTTAACATGTGACATGTCTTCAAGAAAACCGTTTTCAAAAACCTATTGCTTTAATTTATATGCGCCTGTTTGGGAAAACGAGTTTTTCCTGAAAAAAGTTTCGTGTGAAATTCGACAGAACATTGCTTTGTGACACCCATGTAACATGGACCTAACTAATTCAAAACTGATTACGATGTATTGTAACAACTTGAAAACGGGATAAACATATGGACATGATGATAACACACCTGCACAAAAAAGTTATAGAACGCCAGATCCGTGATTCAAATTTCGGACTGAATGAGTTCTTATTTCTCATTTTCCAGTAGTCTGTTGATAGAAAAATGTGTAAACCGGGATCGTGTGTGTGAGCTTGTGTACTTAACTCACGTTCAAAAGCACATACAACTTCATGGGTGCAACGTGCGCTTAGCGCCTATTGCAAAAGAGCCCACAACTGTCAGAAGAGCGCACAACTACAAGGGTACAGCATGTAATTACCTCCCATTTGTCACAGGTCCAAACTACAAACGCGCTGTCTCTGACAACATTCTGAAGGAAGTTCCGCACTGGAAGGTAAGCAAAAATATACGCTGGGAGATTAAGATCCTATATCAAATAAAAAGAATAAGAATATCTTTCAGGAACAGAAATATTACATCTAGTAAAGCATCTCTGCATAAAATCTTCATGAAGTCTGCTGCAAAGTGTTTATGTACGGCATACTGTAAGTCCCAACACTACAACAACGTAATTGATAGTGACAGGTTTATTTCATGGCATGCACCACGGAGCTTCTTCTTCTCTGTTTAAATTGTACCCATGAGTGTCAAAGGAGCAACCTTTGTGGATCGGCACAAAAACTGTTTTTCATTTTTCTTGCCCAGTTTACGTTAGTTTGAAGGATATCAAGCTATTAGTTCTCATGTTAGGAATTTCACGTACATTAAAGGTAGCTAGATGTTTATTGTTTTCCAGGCAAAACCTCTTTTCTCTGAGCAGTGGCAGGTGCAGGCATGCGCTAGTGTGGGACAAATGTCATGCACAAAACCCACAGCAACATATACATGATTAAAAGATGCCTGTGAGTTAGAAGTGCTCTGGAATTGATAAGCATTTCATTCCTTTGCTAAACGCTGCCTTGAATCGCAGTACATTATGTGCACAAGATCAGTACAATTATGTACGCACAAAGTAAGACGGAATGAAATCCAGTTTATCAGCATCAAATGATTCACGTTACACAGGTATGCATACACATGGCAGAAAGGCGCGCACGTGTAATTATTCACGCACACGCACGCATACGTACATGCATGTGCATTCGCAACAACACACACACACACACACACACACACACACACACACAACACACCACACACACACACACAACACACAACACACACACACACACACACACACACCCACACACACTCACCCACACACACACACACACACACACACACACACACACACACACGCGCGCGCGCGCGCACACACACACACACACACACACACACAGGCGCGCGCGCGCTCGCGTACGCACGCACGCACGCACACACAGAAGACAGATAGAGAGAGACAGACACGCAGACAGAAGCACACACACCACACACCCACACACACACACCACACACACACCCGCATCACCACGCCGCACCACGCCACTGCACTCACGTCCACGCCACCCCACCGACACACCAAAATACTTCGCTCTCTGTCATGCGCACGCAGCTCGGGCGAACCCCAATCTCTCTCTCTCTCGTCTCTCTCTCTCTCTATCTCTGCTCTCTCTGCTCTCTCCTCTCTCTCTCCAAAGCTCTCTCTCTCCTCACCCACCCCCACACCACCAGCACACCACACACACCTAACCACCC
Source organism: Conus betulinus (assembly GCA_016801955.1). NCBI lineage: Eukaryota > Metazoa > Mollusca > Gastropoda > Neogastropoda > Conidae > Conus > Conus betulinus. The sequence goes on from JADBJO010032256.1 coordinate 15,679, forward strand.
ACAATAACACACGTACAGCCACTCTCCGCGCGCACCCACAACACCCAACTCGCGAGCGCACCACTCTCGCACTCACACACCCACACACACACACACTCTCTCTGCGCGCACACACGCGCCACAACCACTCACTCACGCACGCACCCACACAACCCACCACCATATCCATCGACCAACACACACACACACCGCACACCACACAAAG
>JADBJO010032257.1:7500-12500 GCA_016801955.1 Conus betulinus
AAAGACATTAAATGAACCTGAACTGAACTGAACTGAACTGAACTGGCCACACGAGGAGATGTTAGACATACATAGACAGGCGCAAGTGCAGTGATTTCTGAAGTTTTACTTTATGTAAAAGTCAGTTTCCCCTCCAGCTACTTTCATAATGCAAAGCATGACATTACGACGTCGTTCCAAGCCATACCAGTCCAAGCTGAATACCTGTGGAATCATCCTGAGAAATTCGTGGCCAGTAAAAAATCAAGACTCGGTGTTCTTCGGAGTTTGGTGGCAAAAGTTTAGGTGGAGGACTGGGATGGAGTAGAATCAAAGATTCTGCGCGTACTCACACAATATGGATGATGCCATCATTTCATTTTCTCAAAAACTAAAAACAAATCAATCGATCAACCAAACAAATAACAAAAAAAGAGTGATGAAGGTACCTCGCACTCTGTACTGTTGAATGTCGAATTTTAGCCTGAAATGTTTTCCAACGAAATAGCACGCTCTCCCTCAGAAGGACTACATGGACCATAATCCAGAGTTTTGCTGCCCATCTGAAATAATGGTGTATGGCCTGCTCGATGTCGTCATCACTTTTGGTCCACTAGAAAGTCATCAACTCTCATTATCCTCGATCCCCCCCCCCCGCCCCCCCCCCCCCCCCCCCCCTTACTGTTGTCTTTACCCTCCCTACCTACCTACTCCTCTCACTTTCTGCTCCCTGTGGACGCCATCAGCGAGAGAGGACAGGGTTGTATGCTTTCGCACGAGCTCGAAACGGAAGTTGGACGCGAGATGAATTTCTAGCCTCTCTCATGATAATGAGAGGGCAGGGTGGTTGCTTTAGTGTCTCGCCTATTTCTTCGTCTTGTTCTTTCTTTCTTTCTTCTTCTCTTTGATCTCTTGTTTTTCTTCTCATTTCGACGAAATCTTTCCTGCTGTCCTTTTTTTTTTTTTTTTGTTCTTTCTTTCTTATATCTATCTATTTTTTCTTCTTCATTTTCTCCTTCTTTTCCTCCCCCTCTATCTCCACCATCATAATCTACGTCTACGTTCTGTGACTTTTTTTTTTTTTTTCCTCTGTTTTGTCTCTGCCAACTCCTCCTCCTTCTTTACCCTCGTCCTCTTCTTGTTATTTTTCTTTTTGTTGCTGATGATGTCGTCGTCGTCGTCGTTGTTGTTGTTGTTCTTCTTGTTCTTCTTGTTCACCTTGTTCTTGTTCTTCTTGTTCTTGTTTTTCTTGTTCTTCTTGTTCTTGTTTCTTGTTCTTGTTCTTCTTCTTCTTCTGTCGCTCTGTTTTGCCATTCTTATCCATTATTAGGGGCCAACACTGGACTAATTTCCCTTTCTTTATTCACATGCCTTTTAATCCTCTTCATATCCTCCTCCACTTTTCGTTCGCCTTTTCTTCCTTTTTCTCATTCTCATGCAACTCCGTGCGCGCGCGCGCGCGTGTATGTGTGTGTGTGTGTGTGTGTGTGTGTGTGTGTGTGTGTGTGTGTGTGTGTGTGTGTGTGTGTGTGCGTGCATGCATGCGTGCGTGCTTACGTGCTTGTGTGCGTGTGTGTGTGAGATGACAGATGAACTGGAAGACCACACTGGCACAGTCATCACTGCAGGACAACCCGTGATAAACCAAAGGTTCACCGATGACATGGGCGGGCTGACCAGAAGTGGAGCAGAACTCACCAACCTGGTGAACAGCCTGGAAGGATCCTCTGCCAAAACACACAGCATGGAAACCAGAGCACTGACACAAAAGCCGTCCACGAACAGCACAATGCCAGTGAAGGCAAAATATTACTATGAGAGGTACAAAACTGTAGTCTGTGAAACACTTTAAATACTTTCCACGAACAGCACAATACCAGTGGAGGCAAAATATTACTATGAGCGGTACAAAACTATAGTCTGTGAAACACTTCAAATACCTCAATAAACGATAAACAAGTAGCGTAACTCTGAGTTAGATTTTCTTATGGGAGCAAGAGTAACCCTACTTGTTAATTGTCTATTGTTTACTGTCCCCCTGCCTCATTTCATGTTCAATTTCGTTTAAATACCTCGTCATCCATTCAGATGCGACAAAGACTGAAATCCTGGCACGACCGCTCAACAAACAGCATGAGCACTGGGTCAACTAAACTAACCCAGAGAAGCCAGGACGTTGCCTTCAGATCCAAGCCGAAGATGTGCACACAGCCCTGCCGTCCATCTCCTATGTCTCCATGCCAGTCGCAGACTGTGGCAGAAGTACAGAGGACGATATCAGCAGTGAAGACAAGAGGCGTCATAAGGATGTCCGGCACCTCCTGACCTGAGTACCTCATACACGACAAAGTCCCACAGACCTATCAGGCAGCATGTGAACACTTGGTGACGACTGTGAGCAAAGGAACGTTGAAAAGCTAGAAATACCAGCCGCCGTGGCGTAGTAGTTAGCGTCTCGGATTCCTGTCCGGGAGGTCGTAGGTTCGATTCTCATCAGAGCCATTTTTAATGGGAGATTGCTGCCAAGACCGGCTCCTACGCAGAGTTGAGTAAAACGGATTCAACTTCGGTGGTGTTCAGTGGCGCCTGTTCTAATCTAACATACGCAGGACACCACCTACTAAGCCCCCTACTGACGACAATAATTGCTTAGTCGCGGAGCCGGCGTGAGTGAGCTCTCCCCCGGAGGGAGCCACCACGTCGTGCAACGACAGCCCCCATGGACTCGCCGATACCGGTGACCCCGACGGAACCAAACCAAGGCCACAGACGTGGAGAGGACATCGAAACTGAGGTCACCATGAGAGCAGGGCATGAAGGGCCACAGAATTTGAGACATTTTTTTTTTTTAATGCTGATCGATGAGAATGAGGATGATTAAGATGATGCTACGGATTTCCATTTTCGGTCTGAGACTACATGACAGGGCTGTACTCTACGCTTCCTTTCATAATATATCCCGGCGTCAACCAGGCCCGAGAGATACAGGCACCTGCAGTGTTGGTCAGGAAATTTGAGCAACACTCTCAGAAACGCACCCATTAAGTGGATGAAACTCGACTGTGTGGTCCCAGTCTTCCCCAACTGAGTCCGCAGCAAACTCAACTCTGGGAACGCGTTCCAGAGATTTCCTGTAACTTCCAATCGTGAAATCTGGGAACGTGTTCCCAGATATCACGGTAAATCTGGGAACGCAAAAAAAAAAAAAAAAAGAGTGACAAGAAGGCCAAAGATCTCAATTGCACCTAAATAAATTGTTTCCTACCTTATCTCGAAAATCCATTCTTTTTCGTCTTCTTCTTTCTGCCCTTCTGAGCTCTGAAAGACCACGTTCCCAGATATCACGGGCCTTCCCAGATATCACAGTACATTTTTTTATGTAAACATCAATAGCAACCACCCACCATCTATACTAAAAACCATACCCAATGGCATAAACAAGAGATTATCTAATCTGTCACATAATGAAAGAGTATTCAACAATGCAGCAGCAGAATACCAAGAGGCATTGCAAAAAAGTGGTTACAGCTACAAACTACAATACAACCCAGATAACAACATGAACAAAACAAAAAAAGCAGGAAAAGGAAAATCACATGGTACAACCCTCCATATGATGACGAGTAAAAACAACGTAGGGAAAGAATTTTTCAAAATTTTGACAGCATCCTTCCCAAAAGAACACAAATTGTCCAAAATATTCAACAAGAACACCATCAAACTATCATATTCATGCATGCCTAACCTTAAAAATATAATTGATTTCATCCAACAAATGAAAAGCAACACAGCAAAGAAGGGTGAAGAAAGGAAATCCTGCAATTGTGCTAAAAAAGAACAGTGTCCCTTAAGCAACAAATGCCTCTATAACAACATTGTATACCAAGCCACTGTGACATCAGAAAATGAAAAAGAAACATACATAGGGATCACTGAAAATCACTTCAAAACCAGATACGCAACCATAAACAGTCATTCAACAAAGAAAAATACAAAAACCAAACAGAACTGAGCAAATATATTTGGAGACTTAAAGACAAAAAAAATAAACTATAACATATCCTGGAAAATCATATAAAAGGGCATCACCATACAACAACATTTCAAAAAGATGCAACCTATGTTCAACAGAAAAATGGTTAATACTATATGCAAACCATACTTAGCAACCCTAAATACTAAAGTAGAAATAGTAAACAACTGCAGGCACAAATGGAAATCGTTGTCAGCAAACGCACCCTGAACTGTAAACAAACCCCAAAAAACCGAACAATACGTGCAGCCAATCCGCACGTGCAAACAGTGACATCAGGCCATATAACACCGGCAGTAGGCGCCCCAAAACAAAACATTCGTATGTGCACATACTAACATACACAGACAGGCACCTACACACACACACACACACACACACACACACACCACACGCACCAGGCGATGCAGTTCAAAGTATGTGGGGGGTAAGCGGAGGGGAATCCTATCGATTTCAGATTCATAGCAGTAACGGCTTTGCCTTCGGCTGCAAATGTCACAGCCACATGAAACTGGCCCTGTCGAGCCAGGTGAAGATTGTCCTGCTCCCACGTCTCTTTGGTCTGGTCTGGTCTCCCCCTGCAACGCTCCGAACGGCCTTTCCTCCCATTTGGAGTCCTGAAAGTCAGGAACTTACAAAAAAGCGACTGGTTCATCTGTAAAGGCCAACGACTGGCCAAAGCAGGCAAATGATTTCTCGAAAAAGGCAACTCGTTTCGACAAAAAGACAAACGCTCCTCACCTCTCTGTCTGTCTGTCTGTCTGTCTGTCTGTCTCTATCTCTCTTTTCCCCCCCCCCCCCCCCCCCCCCCCCCCCCATGATCTGATCCCCTAACCTATCTCTCCTGTGTCTCTGCTGCCTGCCACTCTTTTGGTCTGCATGCTTAATTGACGCATCAAAACCCTCCTCCATCCCTCACCCCCCTCCAGCTAGGTCGCCCCCTTTACATTATGGGTTGTCAGTTCCTTCTTCAGCATCCTTTTAATGA
>JADBJO010032258.1:0-15879 GCA_016801955.1 Conus betulinus
GCTCTAAGAATAACTTGGCAGGGATTCCCCAACTTCCGCCCTCGCTGCGCATGCGTTCATCAGTTTAGCAGCAAAATGACCGACGAAAGAGAGCTCGAAAACCGAATTTCTCGGACAGAGAAGTTAAAATACTCCTTGAGGAAATAGCAGTTGAAAAGAATATTTTGAACTCGTCGCTAACAACGAAAGTGACAAACAAAAAAAAGCAAGTCATCTGGCAAGAAATTGCCCGTAAAGTGAATACCTGCGGTGTTGCCTGTCGGACGGTCACCGAATAAAAGACAAATGGGGTCTTTTAAAACCGGCAACAACGCAGAAGAAAAACGACGCAACAAAGACGGGCGGAGGCAAAGGGATGCCCCCGCCGACCTACGAAGATGCCGTGGTGGCGATTTTAGGGGACAACTCTACTCTGGTGAACGGCATTGAAGGTAAGCAAGTTGAAAGACGTTTGTATGCAACTAATTTCAAGATTAAACGTTACTAACACTGTAACAATAACTGTGTTTCAACAGCTTTAGAGAATATTGTAGAAAACACCGATAAGAGAGGATGCGAACTACGATTAACTGACATTTCAGTGATTCACAGATTTGCCCATGACCCAATAGGCTCACAGTTTAATACTGAACGGGAAAGAATACCGTTTTGGTGAGATTGGTTGGGGTTAATTACTGCCTACAAACAATATGTACAAAACTTGTATTCATGAGATTTTGAGAACCACACCACCTTCCACCCCCATATGACAACCATGAGAAAACCTCCCCCACCTGCTTTGTCAAAATTTGGTGGAGAACTCGTTCTGGCACCCACACCCCCATCGCTGACCTGTACAAAATGTCTCAAGTTTGATCATTTCAGCCTTTTTCATAAAACATGTTTGGACACCCAGCCTTTTCCCACCCATTTCCACGCTTCATAATACTTTTATTAAAAGGTTAACTGCACTGTGTGAGTGTGTGTGATAGAATGATCAAGCTGTGAAGAATTTAAAAATCAATTCAACAGGAAACTTCTGGAATGTAGTGTGAATTAACTGTGATAATTTCAATCCCTTTACAGTGAGAGGAACCGAGTCCTTTCCAGCCATGGAAGTGGAAGAAGTCCACCTGAAAACAAGCCAGCGTAAGTACTGTAGATAATTTGCCAATCTCGTGCGTGTTATGTGTGTGTGTGTGTGTGTGTGTGTGTGTGTGTGTGTGTGTGTGTGTGTGTGCGTGTGTGTGTGTGTGTGTGTGTGTGTGTGTACAATTCCGCATTCAAGCAAAAAGCAAACAAGTACAGTCACTTTTCTAATATTTCAGCGGTAGGCCCTCCTCAGGGGAGTGTTATAAAATGATAGATGTAAGTGTCTGTGTTCATTGTAATTTCCACCAATTACAGATATCATATGCTTGTAGTAGTTGTATGTGTTTTTTGTCAATGTTTTTTCAAATAAATGTTCCAATTTTCTTTTGGGGGATGGGGATGAGGTGGTGGAACAGGGGGATGTCTGATCTCTAGATCTATATCTAGTCACATTGGTGACTAGCTTGTCCTCCAGTTAATTCATTTTTTATTAGCACTTGATCGGTGTTATTTGGACTCCTGATGATGGCAAACACGTGGTTATCACTAAAAGTTTTCAAATCCTTCTTTGGCGTAAACAGTTACAGCTTTCTGTTGGGCACAATATAATGCTCGGTATGAAAGTTTATCACAGACTCATGTTTGGTAAAACTCTTTTTTTTTTTTTTTTGTGAAGGGGGGTACTATGAAGCCTTCCAAAATCGAAGTTGGCATTGTAAAAATCCTGATATTTTTAAATATGATGCGAAACCCTGTGCTATTGTATGTGACATTTAAAAATGGATAGTGCAAAATAGTTGGTTCTGTTGTATACTTTTCTGTTTATAATTTGATGTCTTCTTCGTACGGCATGTTATGCATGCTGTCATTTTGAAAATGTTTTCTGGCTCATTGTTCGTCGTACGCTTTCCAGGTGGTATGGGTGGGGGGGGGGGGGGGGGGGGGGGGGGATGTCTTTGATTGGGTCTTTTCTCTTAGACACAAAAAAAACTTACTCGAGATAATTTGATAATTTAATGCCTGAAAATAGTTATTGCTGAACTGATACAGTTACCATTTTAAGGCAACAAAAAGAAAATCAGGGTATTCCTTCCAGTTAACTATGTGTTTTTATTCTGTCATCATGATGTACAGCTATTTACAGTCGCCATCCTTTTGTGTAGCCATTGCAGTGGGGGAAGATTCGCCAACGGCATCAAGACAACCAGCAGCAGCAGCAGCAGCGACACTGGAAGTGTGTGAAAATGTCATGGTCAACAACAGTGGACTCGGCGTGGAAGGAAATGGTAAATGCTTTATCAGTTAATGTTATGCCAAAATCGGTTGGCTAAAGGGGTGAAGATCCCTATGGTCTAATACCAGATGTTCAGTCTGTAATATTTTGTCAACAATGTACCCTTTACACCTTTTCAAAGCTGCTGTGCCACTCGGGGCGATTAGTTGAATCTTACATGGCCCTTTTTCTTAGATAAAAAAAACTTACTCAAGTTACATTGATAATATAATGTTGTCTAAAAATAAATTACTGCTGATTACAGATATTTTAAGACAACAAAATGAAAATCAGGATATTCCTTCCAGTGTGACACCTACCCTGTCTTCTGTGCCTTCCATTGGTCTTCTGTCATCCTCCATTGTGTGGGCCATGTGTATAGCTATTTACTGTCATGTTTATGTGTCGTATGTATGTGTAGGGAAATTGCAAGGTGAAAAGCCGAGTGCCATATTATGGAAAATCTATGATATGCTAATGGGTATGTGGTCCTTTGACCCTTTAATTATATATATTTGTTATTTCCTTTTTGACCGTTTTCTAAACCTGGCTGAGAAAAATGGGCGGACATTATTGACACCTTGCCAGGGCCTTGCAGTTTTTGCTGTAAACATGGTCTATTTTTGGAAAGAGTCGACATACATTCAATGAAGTTTTTTGGGTTTTTTTTGTCGACAGCATGGGTCATCCTGATACAGCTCTGCGCAGTCGGCAGGGCATTAAGCAACAAATCACCCAATTCCTTCCAGTTAACTACTTTATTCTGTTGTCATGAAGTACAGTTATTTACAAATCGCCATCCTTTTGTGTAGCCACTGCAGTGGGGGAAGACTGGACAACACTGTCACCAATATCGAGACCCCAACCACCACCACCAGCAGTGACCCTTGAGTTCAATGACACCATGGTCATCGACAATAGTGTGGGAGGAAAGGGTAAGTGCTTTATCAGTTAATGTTATGCCAAACTAAACAGAAGCGAGCTGTTGCATGAGTAGGGCCCAGAGTCAATAGCTCCAAACTGTAAAATCGGTTGGCTAAAAGGTTCCTGAGATCGAATAGCAGTTGTTCAATGTGTAAACTTTTGTCATCAGTGTACCCTTTACACCTTTTCAAAGCTGATGTGCCACTCAGGGCGATTAGTTGTATGGCCTGGTTCATGAGAACATGTCCCATACTTCCTTCTTCAGCCAGCACATTTATTCAAAACTGTCAACAGTTAAAAAGTTTAATAGTATTTGAGAATATCAATGTAATTTATGGGTTGGTGGCAAGAGCCAACTTACACATTGGACTTATGACATGTTACAGTGAGATTCATGTGATAGTTATTGTTTTTTGAGAGATTTAATTTGAAACAGAAAAGATAAATGAATGTTCTGCTGCAGGGAAAGTATGTTACCTAATACAACAGCACTCGTACTGAACCTGAGTTGGTTACAGAAATGCATGGTATTGGGAATGAAGTATTTATGAATTAGTATGTTCATTAGTTACGAGCTGTAAATTAATGTTCTGTTAAGAAATGACGTTTTTACCAAGTAAGTGGGAAAAGAAATGGGCAAGTTGGTATTGTGTACTTATTATTTTTGATAGCATGATTTTTTGTTATTTAAGTAGAAAAATTACTTTTTTTTTTTTACTATTCTAAACGAAAACAGGATACAAGCCAAAGAATTCCCACTCCATTTTTCCTTAACATCTATTTTGTGGATTCTTGAATGGCATGGAAATAGGCAATTCAAAATCATTAAGCTTTCACATAGGTTATTAAGAGATAACAGTAGTCACATGTTCACAGTCACTGTTATGGTATTCAGCCCTTTCTGCCTCAAAATGCTTTCTGCCTTTATCTTAAAGAAAAAAAAATAGCACAGTCTCTCAGCATTGTTTTTTCTCCACATTTTTTATTTGTTATGAAGTCACTTGCAACAAACATGACCACAAAAAACAGTTGCTGGAATACATACTGAACTCACATTGTGCCTCACTATTGACACTGTACAAGGAAACTTTGAACAGTAAAATTATGATGGCTATTGCAAAACAAAATACAACAAAAAGTTAACTGTTTAGGTAATGACACGCATGTATGTCAAGACAAGAAAAAAAAAAACAGATGGAAATATCTGCATATGTACAAGCAACTGAACAGCACAAACTGAGTGAAATGAAACTGAAAGTGATACAAATAGTTTCAGTAAAACTTTGGAGCATCGTTGTAAGATACAAGTTAGTACGAAAAGTACCCCTGCCATGGGATTTGAGTTTTCTTGTTAAATATTATAACAGAAGGGGAAAAAGATATGGAATAACTGCATGTATCACAGTTGAATTTTTTGGGAACTGAAACCGATACATGATTGACACTGCATGTATCACAGTTGAACTGTTAGGAGTTGAAACTGATACATGATTGAAGCATTGCTATTTCAAAATCTGTGTTGGTAAGAAAACTACTAACATGACATGGGACTTGATGTTTCATAAAAGAAAACATATGTGAATGTGTTATGACGACTCTGTGTAAAAAAAAAAGAAGGGATGGGGGGGAGGGGAGGGTGTTAAAAACTGCATGTATACAGTCAAAACTCAACCTGAAGGAACTGAAACTGATGCAATACAATTGAATCAACAGACACAGAGTCATAACGCAACAATGGAACTTAAGAGCAATGAGCCAAAAAAAAAAAAAAGAAACAAAATAAGTCGTTAAATGGATGTGTTAAACATAGTACAGCAGCAAGTTACCCGATTTGATATAAATGTACATTCATATATTGTACTACAAACCATCTTATTAAGCACTCATCTCTTCCTACCTTTTTCGCCTCTATCTTCCAAGTCCCGCTTCTGTATACACAGCCGGCTTGAATTTACACTCACATGAAGGACAGTAGGCACAGATACTAATTAGATGAAGTATCCATCACTCATCAGTAATTCTAGTCCACTGCCAGCCTCCCATCCAGACTATGAATAAGAATGCACATCAAGTATTCTATTTGTCACCTCTCACACTAACACATTAAACTTATACTTGAATGTGTTTCTAATGCTGCCTTTTGTGTTCTGCCTCTTTCCAGAGCCAAGTCTACCTGATGCTGCTTCAACACCCCAGTCTCTCTCCAGATGGAAAAACCTGCGCAAACAGAGAACAAAAAGGAGATTTCAGCAAACAGCTGCTGCTGATGAATTGCAAGACGAGTTTCTGAAAAATCAAGTGGAAGACTCTAAAAGGCGGCAAAAAAAAATGGACTTTGAAATTATGATCCTTGAATCAACGGTGAATCTGCAAAGCCTCGCAGCAAAAAGCTAGGAAAAGGAGCTGGATGTAAGGAAAAAGAGAAAGGAGCTGGAACTAAGGAAAACTGAGAAAACTGAGCTAGAAGTGAAGCTTCTAGAAGCTAAAGTTGCCAGTGAATTGGGTGCTACAAGCACCATGCATGGTGACTGACACTTAATGTTTTCCTTTTTCCAACAGGAAATGCATGTTTTGTAGTCTGAACATGATACATTTTTTGTACTTGGATAATGGACATGAGAATTGAAAAATGGGGATGTTATTACTAAAACATGCTTTTTTTGTATTATTTTTTTATTTTCTTAATTATGAATGTGATGCACACACGCCAAAAATAGCTGATGAACGGGCAATCTTTAATTTATAAAAACATTTTTCTTTCAGCTACAAAAACAAAGTCTCTTAGAATTTTTGCCTTTTTATACTTAAAGAACCACAGGCAATATTGGAAATACCTGAACATTAAGATTTGACAGAACAATAACCAGATGTAAGTTCCAAAAATGCAAAGCTGCATACTAAAAATATCACATTTCTGCCCCCCTCTCCCCTCCCCTTCCAAGTGAACTAAGGAAAAGATAAATCATGCAAGTAACATACATTATAAGTAGTTTTAAGCAGATGCAAAAAAAAAAAAAGGACCAGCACCTGTTTATGTTTTTTTTGGGGGGAGGGACCAAAGCGTTTTGTCAAATATAACAATTAGCGAGAAGTGCCACTTAATGATAACAGTGACTTCTACATCAACTACTTTTTCAAGTAATGTAATAGACATTCACACTTACATCAGGGTTGGTGCGCAATGAAGTTGATCAGCCTGTTGCGGGCTACCTTGCCAGCAGCAACTCTTGCTCTTTCTACTGCATTGCCACAGTACCGAGGTTCATCATCATCATCATCATCGTTGTCATTGTCAGATTCTTCATCAGAGTCGAAATCAGGCAAAGCCAGAAACCTGCATACAATTTAGACATAAAAGAAAATTAGTTAGGAAACTGTGCACGCAGCAGATGGGGGACAGTGTGCAGCTATGGGCATTTAGGGGGATGAGCTCAAGGCAGATGGATCATCCCCCAGCAACCATAATTCACACAGAAACAGAGATAGTAAATAAGAAATTTTTCTCCCAGACCCCCCCCCCCCCCCCCCCCCCCCCCGATGATATAAACTTCTAACATTGGCTGTGGTTATTATTATCACAGGATACTAATATAGTGCAAAATGTCGGTCATAAACCAATCTTAAAGCCCTTTACAGTCAACTAACTCCATACAACAGGCTGCCTACTCATAAACAGCTGATGGATTAAGAACTGCTTTCCTGCGCATTCAGTCATTTTCTGTGTTATTCAGTCATACGTTGGTCACGCATTTTTCCTTTCCTCGTTTGTTCTTTCAATCTAACACTGAGAATGTGTATACATGTTGTCCATATACACCTGCATAGGATGGGATTCAACATGCATGCTAGATATTTTATGCCTACGTTCATGTACAGGATCTTGGTTTAAAGTCTCATCCAATATATTTGGAAGAACAATGTGGGCAGCCCATTAGCCTGAGCTAGGCCATCACTTAGGTGGGGGTGTGAGAAGAATCTCCTAACAAGGACAGTATTTTACAAACATGTGCAATACAGAAAATAAAGTTAGTATTTTGGTGATCTGATAATTATTCCTTCAACTGAGTATATACAAGGGGAAAAAAACTGCCACCCATTCTAAGCTAAATGAAAAAGGGTGAAATCACTTAATTTCTGGATAATACTGAAAACCCGAACATTTCTAGTTTTCTGAATGTCTGACCAAAGGACTTCTGTCTGTAATTTGTTTCAATTTGCTTAATTTCAAGATCCACCCCACCCTTGTTTTAAGAACAAAAAATTCAAATGCTTGTGTCACTATAAGCCAAGATCACTTTATACTCGCAAGCTTTGTGCATGAAAAATGTGGGAAAAGTTTTTTTCATATCATAGCTTAATATGTACATCCGTGTTAATGTAGGTAATGATAATAAACTGATATAACTCTGAGAAGCAAACGTATGCACACACCTTGCTCGGTTGTGAGTTTTTTTTTTCATATCACAGCTTAATATGTACATCCGTGTTAATGTAGGTAATGATAATAAACTGATATAACTCTGAGAAGCAAACGTATGCACACACCTTGCTCGGTTGTGAAGGATCAGGCAGACAGTAATTATCTGGCAGGCCCTGTCTGGTGTCACACGTAAACACCTTGCAGACAGTGCCACCGCCTCTTGGCAACACCAATGCTCCTTTCAACAGTGGAACGTGTCGATGTGTGAACGTCATTAAAACGCTCTTCATCACGGGTTTGAGGATTGAGGACAGGGGTAATCAGCCAGTCCGTAGCATGTATCCACTGTCCCCAAGGAGATGTCCCCTGACTGGTGGATGGTTCCCTTCCATGGCCTCAAAGGAACCAGACTGCCTGTAAATGGCATAACTTACATTAAATTGTAAGGACCCACGTTTTCATTTTAAAGGCACAAACTGAATAATCGATATCACAAGGCATCCCAGGGTAACAATGAATCACTGCCTTAATAGTAAATCAAATACCGCTCCTTCATAGTTGATTAATCCTTTCATTTGTCAGGCTTGACTGTAATGTACCACAGGATGGCTCAACTATTGAGTGTCAGCATGCTTATATATATTTTTTTTAAAATCATCTTTAATTCCTTCTTCATTCAATATTTGTACATTATAATTTTGAAATATATTTTCTTTCTTTAAAATAACTGAACTTTCATCCATCGTGTTTTCATTTGTTACCTGTATATCAACATTGAATATGAATAAATAAAAGGAAAAAAAAGAAAAAGATGGACAATCTTTTGTCTTTTGACTGCAAGTATGAAAATTACTACAATCATATTTAGAAAGAGAGGGGGTTAGTTTACCCAAGGACATTGACAAACTCAGCACAGGACAAGACACAATGAATTTCGACCTCTTGGGTCTTCTTCAGGCAAAAAAAAAAAAAAAAAAAAAAAAAAAAAAAAAAAACAGATCACATTTAACATATATGACAGTACAAACAAAGAACGAAGAGTGACTTGTCTGTCCATGTGTTCAGAAAAAATGGCTGCCAGACGGAAATGACAGAGGGGATTGTTACATGATATCTTGCACATACATGAAATACACATGACATACATCTCTCTCTCTCTCTCTGTCTTTCTCTCTCTCTCTCTCCACACACACACTCATTACACTCTTCATATATTACTTCCATGGGTATGCAGGAGAAGTCTGATTACCTTGATATGTTCCATCTTCATTGCTTCATGTTTACAGTTTTTATACTTAATTACATTTGCTTTGAACTTACATTATTTGCTGTGCAATATACACAGAACTTAAGAGGACCTTGATACATCATAATTTACCTGAGTATTCGTGCATCATGTACACTGCCCGGCCACCTGGCAACCACATCGATAAAGAATAAGTCTGCATCACATATAACCTGCAATAGATATTGCAAATGAAAATTACTATGTTTCACAAAGCCATTAAAATGAATAACAAAGCAGGTCTAACTTTCTCATAAAAAATACACTTTGCAAATGTCATTCAATATTTGACTCAAGATGTCTAAAGAATTTTTTTTTTTCCCAAAAAGGGAGTGAACATAAATGGAATTACTGGCCTGAGGTAATGAACATGAAGTAGAGAGGACAGGAAATGGTGGCACTGGTAATGAACATGAAGTAGAGGGCAGGAAATGATGGCACTGGGGCAAGGTAGGTGCAGGGGTAAAAAAAACAAAACAAAGCTTTTGGAAGAGCCCAACTTGCAAACACTATTTGCCCAACGTATATGTACATATGAAGATGATGCATGTTATAGATCTATACATTGGATATATATTTCAAAAATGCGCATCACTGATCTATCTCTTCCCAATGAAAACATGCTGTAAGATGTTTTGAAGACTTCCCCATTCAAGAGCAATTACTCCCACACAACAAGCCAAAGTTACTGGTGCTCTAGTACCAAGTAGTAAGTATATATAAAAGTGAGAATATCATCATCCTTATTTACAATACTTCTTCAAACAAAGACTTCTTCAGAGTACTAACCTGAACATTGATTGAGTGCTTTCCTCTTCTGTTAACAAACTCATGTTCATTCCCTTCAACGCCAGGAGACTGGATGCGGACATGAGTTCCATCGATGCAGCCAAAAACATTGGGCATCCCAGCCATCTGGAAGAATTTGTCAGAGGATCTTCTTGCTTCCTCTGCATTTGGCAGGTGTGTATCCACTGTGGCAGTGAAGGCAGAAGAGCCTCGTCACCCGCCGTATGGTTCTGCTGGCAGTGCTCTGATGTACGCCAATTAGCTCAGCACACACATCTTGGAATGTCCCCGTGGCATAAAAACGCAGCGTCAGAAGAACCTGCAATTATGGTTTTAAATAACTGAAACTAGTGAAAGTAATCAACACTATTTCCAGATTGTTTATGGGTGCTTGGCTGACATTATTTCATGGAGTAATAATTTCTTGTTTCCTTTATATATTATATATAATTACCGACAAATTAATAATTATTATTAATTACATCACAAGTGAGAACTGCAGCGTCTTGTTCATATTAATAATATGATTAACACCCCTTCCCCCCACATACATACTACCAAGTGATACAGAAATGATGTTACGGGGAAAAAAATGCCTTAACATGTTAAATACAAACAGGAATGGATTTTCATGACTCAATATATGCACTTGAGATGTAATCGCAAGAAGACTTTCACAAACACAAGCACCATCATTCACTACCATCCCTTTCTATAACTGAAGTTGTACTCCTTTCTAAGTTTCTTTACACAAACCCTCCTGCCCCATATTCTGCCCAGACATATATCACTACAAGAAAATAGTACCCTACAAAAGCATATTCAATGATGCTTTAGTTTTAAAATTCAACAAATAAAAAGTTTTAAGAACCAAAGAAGAAGCACCAACATCGCCGGCATTTCTCTCTCTCTCTCTCTCTCTCTCTCTCTCTCTCTCTCTCTCTTTTTTTTTTCACAAAGCCAGGGATGAAAATTCTGCACTTACACTTTAGTTACAGAGTATGAAAATAGCACCTTCACCACTGACAACAACACACACACACACACACACACACACACACACACACACACACACACACACACACACACACTGAATGGGAGAGGGCAGGGGGGTGGGATTAGGATACCAAACACAGAAACTGCAAGCTCAAGTGAAAGTATTACTTTTAGTGAAGTGTGTGTGTGTGTGTGTGTGTGTGTGTGTGTGTGTGTGTGTGTGTGTGTGTGTTCCTTGCAGTGCTTTTATCAATGCATCATTCTTAGGTGAAACTGACATGCCTAAAAATAATAATAAAAGTGCACATACTCACAGAGGGACTTATGAGAGAATGAGATTGACCCGTGGCATTAAACATTCAATACTAATAACAGGGGTAACTGCCCGGTAAGTGAACAAATTTGACATGTATTTTGCCATGGGTAAGTGAACAAATAACACTAAAAGAAAAAGAAACACATGCACACCAAGACAGAAAAATACAGCAGACAAACTATACTAACAGTCTTAAGACTTAATCAAAACGGTATGAGTACCAGTTGTATACATGTGCACATAAGACATGCTGCTCACAGACCCAAAGAATGGCTGTTTTTAATTTAGTGAGCAGCAGAAGAGGGCATAATCATAAGACAAGTTAAATTGAAATAGTGACACATGTTCGGATAGAAAAAGCCTTTGAATTATTGCTCGGTTGTGATCACGAGCATAAAAGATCTGTGTGCAGTTTGCTTTTGTATTAGTGCCCGACTGGGGTCCCACATACAAGTTACAACTGAAGTATTATGGTGGAGTTTGTCTTAAAAAGTTAATTCTCATAGTGACACACTATGACACATGAATTCGTCTCTGTCTTTCCCTTGACTCACACACACATACTGAGATCAAGCATATCATATTACATTTATCCTACCACTTTCCAAGATTGCGATTTCCAACACATGCAGGCAAGAAAATTAAAGTGTTCAATTGCCAATCCAAACTCACCTGCAACACTGGGGTCAAGCTGCCTTGCCGGTTGGACAGTTCAATTGTCTCTGCAATTGAATCTGTCAGCTGCAAAATGTCTTGTCGCCTGAATCTAAATTTCGAGTACAGTTCGACATCATCGTATCTGTCCAGTGGATGCAGTCTATCTCGAAAAATGCGTTCTCTTCGCAACATTCGACGTCTGGCATTCTCAGAGCAACAAACGCGGCTGCCATCTTGTCAACAAAGAGAGGCCCTATCGGACCGAAAGACGAGATATCGGAGGGAGGTACCACCTATAAACTTATAGGGGGGACAGGTCACTATCGTGGCTTCCTGCATGAGATTTTTCCGCGTTATCGAGCCGACTACCGCAATCGGTTCGATAGCCGATTTATCGGACCGTGCGCATTGATCTGACCGTAGATGTTTATTCTGCGCTCATCGCGTTAGTTGATACTGGGATACGAATATGTTGGGGAATATCGGTCAGTTTATCGAATATGTGTGTGTGTGTGTGTGTGTGTGTGAGTGTGAGTGTGTGTGTGTGTATGTTTGACAATCTTAAAACCTACTGTTTTCAACAAAGAAACAGTTAAGAGTAGTCTGTACTAACTGTTCCCGTTTTGTCGGAAGTTTTTTCTTTTCACCAGATCAAAAAAATAAATAAATAAAAGCCCTAAGCAATATGGTCTGCTCGCTGATTAAATCTTGATTCAGTTTAAATCTGTGTGAGAGACAGTATGCCAGAAAAGCACACACACAGGTTGTGACATGAATGACATGGGATGCTTAGATGTTCACTTTCATCACGGAAAGGTCAGAAACTGGTAGGTTATGAAACAAGTATTCAGAGGATTTTATGAGCTTTACAGTCTTTGCAAAGGGAGAGGGGAGACGATGATCAATGTCGCAAGATTAATCAACTCGTTTTACACAACGGGCTGCCTACGTGGGTAGTGCCGACTGAAGAACTGCCAGCTGGCGCTTCATTCAGTCGTTTCCCGTGTCATCCAGTCAGTATCGTTTCATATCGATCACTCATTTTCCTTACTTCCTTCATTCTTTCCATTTCTCACTCAGGGTGCATGCTATGTGTAACGTGTCATCCATACCAACGGCCAAACTGGCCTACTCTTCCGAATGACCGAAACGCCCCGGTAGAGGTTCGAACCCGCAACCCCAGGATCACCAAGATTACGAGTCAGGCGCTCTACCAACTGAGCTATTCCGGCTCCCAATGGCATGGTAGTTTATTGAGATCTGTTGATTGCTGTTTATATCCACAAATTTGTCTCCTCGTTTCCCTCTTGCCAACACGTATGTAAGAGACAGTATTCGGATGTGTGGGTTAGACTCGTTGGGACCACGAACATCGGAAAGACTGATGATCTGAATTGGTCACAATGTTAGTTCTGTACAATTTGAGTTTCAAACGGACTCGGTATCTATGTGTACACTTCTAGTTGATATTGACAACAACGATTTGCGTGTGCGGCTGTGCAGAGTGGAGGAGGCATTGGCGAAAACGAAACAGGAGTCGTAGAAATGTCAAAATTTGACAATAAAATGAAAAATATGGCAATCAATTCTGATGCACAAGAGGAAAAAAAGAGATGGTATATTTATTCAAAACATACTGAAAAACAGAGGCTACAAGGAGAATTATGTCAGTGAGATTTGCGTGCAGCAAGTCCTACGTGTTACGTGTATAGTCTACCAGCCTCGGTCAGCTTGGAGTCCACAGAAACAGATACGACCAGAATCTCCGTCTAGTCTTTGTTGCACTAGCGTGCGCGCATGAGAGAGTGAGAGAGAGAGAGAGAGTGTGTGTGTGTGTGTGTGTACGCGCGTGCATGCATGCGCACATGTGTGTGCTTGTGCGTGCGTGTGTGTATATACGTGTGCTTCTTCTCTCTCTCTCTCTCTCTCTCTCTCTCTCTCTCTCTCGTGTGTATGTGTGTGTGTGTGTGTGTTGTGATTTCTTGCAAAGACCACTCCTTGACGGACACTGTACCTGTTTCAGATGCGGTCTTCACTGGATTGATTTACTTTAATTTTGTTATGCAAACATAATCTATATGACCACAGTTTTGTAGTGGGAACAAGTTAAGCAGGAAGTGTAGAAAAACAAGTAGTAAAAGATAGGAGAAAGCAAGGCTGGTTGAAACACATCCCGGCTTTGCAGGACTTCATTCAACGCTGCCTGATTAGTACTTTCTCTTTCCAAACAGTACGCACACTCCAGAAACCGAATGTGGCTGCCTGTGAGTGGTGACCTACATTTCAATTTTTCTCTCCATATCCATGTCCACGGATACTTCACGCTGAAGTTGTCGGCAAGTTCAGGTTGTCGCAGCGGAGAAGGATGCACGTCTTACGTTGGCTCCGTGACCAGTCAGTCTACTGATGTGGTACGTTGGGGGCTAAGTGGTGGCCAGTGTATTTGGATCAGAAAAGCACCACCGAAGTGGCTTGCCAGCAGCGCAGCGTCTTCACTGATGCAATTCTCTCACTTTATGAAATGCACGTAATAATCTGGCTCTTGCATAAGGGGTTAGGGAGGGGTGTCTGTATGTATGTATATATATATATATATATATATATATATATATATATATATATTAAAAATAGGATGGTAAAAGGAATTTTAAAATCAACAGGTCTGTTTCGAGCGCTCGCTCTCCTCAGGATCCTGATCCTGCTGATTTTGCTGATCCTGAGGAGAGCGAGCGCTCGAAACAGACCTGTTGATTTTAAAACTTCCTTTTACCATCCTATTTTTAATAGATGTTGCTCCCCAAGGGGTTGAGCACTTTAAGAATTTTATTAGGCATTTTAGTGGTATATTTTTTATGTGTATATATATATATATATATAGAGAGAGAGAGAGAGAGAGAGAGAGAGACTAAAGTGGGAGCTGAAGTGGGAGGCAAACGAACGGTGGCACAAGGACACCCATCCTCCGTCCATCTCGGTCCCATTTTTTTTATAGTGATGGTTATCTCTCTCTCTCTCTCTCTCTCTCTCTCTCTCTCTCTCTCTCTCTCTCTCTCTCTCTCTCTCTCTCTCTTTCAAGTTTTGGCTGAATAAGATGTGTGTTTGTGAGTGCGTACGATCGTGCGTGTGCATACGGACTTGCGTGTGCGCGCGCATGTGCCTGTGTGTGTGTCGGTTTTTTGTTTTGTTTTTGTTTCCTTTGTATGTTTTTTCAAACGAATTTTCTCTCTCTCTCTCTCTCTCCTCTCTCTCTCTCTCTCTCTCTCTCTCTCTCTCTCTCTCTCTCTCTCTCTCTCTCTCTCTCTCTCTCTCTCTCTCTCTCTCTCTCTCTCCTCTCTCTCTCTCTCTCTCTCTCTCTCTCTCTCTCTCTCTCTCTCTCTCTCTCTCTCTCTCTCTCTCTCTCTCTCTCTCTCTCTCTCTCTCTGTTACAGTCACCGACAAATTGCTGGCATATATACACTCGCCCGCTTCCAGAACAATTCTTCGTGTTTCGGTTTTCTTGCCCAACAGAGAACTCATCGCCAGCAACTCTTGCACCAGACATTTAATGTTACTTATCACATTTACTTCCCTTGTACTTCCAATCGTGCGGGGAAGGGCTGGACCAACAGAGTCAAATGCGAATCTGTTCCCCTGTTAACCTTTTTTTTTTTTCTTGTAGAATGTATTTATGTTATATTTATAATGACCAGAAAACACAGCAGATTTCATAATTCTTAAAAGAAGAAAAAAAATGGTTATCGAAAAATAATTTCTGTTACATATTTAACTTGACACAAGTACATTCTTCGGTGTTCGCACTGAACATGGCTATGGTTGTTGACACACTTGTGTCGACTCAGTCTTTATTTAGCCGGAAACCCTGTGTATTAAGTATATTGTTTGTGGCGGACACCTCTTGTCCCCTGCCAAGTAAATTGCAAAGAACTGCTTTGCGAGGGAGGGAGAAGGAAAGGGAAGAGAGGAGGTGGCGGGGAAAGGGGTGATAGTGATGGTGGGCAAATATGTTCTACCACTACTGGACTGGTCATCGTAGAGTAGTCAGTGTGTTGAATGCACGCCAAGTTAAAAGCATAAATAATTTAAATATTATAGTTAAAAGCTGTTTTTAATCTTCATGTTTGCATTGCATTGTGTTGTATCGTGTTTGT
>JADBJO010032259.1:0-15878 GCA_016801955.1 Conus betulinus
GTGTGGGTGTGTGTGTGTGTGTGGTGGTTGTTGTTGGGTTGTTGTTTGTTGTTTGTTTGGTTGTTTGTCTGGGAAGGGGGGAGGGGAGAAAGCGGTGAGGGGCGGGGCGCGGGTGGGTGTGGAGGCGTGCGGGGTGTGGGGGGTGCTTGGGGGTGGGGGGTGGATGGATGGTGTTGGGGTGGTGGGTGATTGTGATAGTGGGGTGTGGCGTTGAAGGCGCTCACCGCGCTTGGGGTAGGAGGGAGGGCCAGGGAGACGAGCAATCGGGACCAAGTGATATACTTTTCAGGCGATATATATATACGCAGTGGGTGCTCTTACACATAATTTTGCTTTGTATTTGTGTCTTTAAACCAGGTAAACTTCCATTTATAACAATTTGAGAGGTGGAGAGGGGAGAGGAGAGGAGGAGAAGACTGTGGAGCAGGGAGAGAGGAGGTGAGAGAGGAGGAGGTGATGATCAGAACGGCGGGAAGGAGACCTGGGGTTTGGGGGAGGGGCAAAATGAATAACTGAAAATGATTAAGTCCTTTGTCTCTTCTATGTTTTTTTTCCTTTGTATAAGCAACACATTATCCGATGAGTGAAGTGCCAGTACACCACACATTAGAACATTAACAAACCCAGACACTTTGTATCAATTGCCAAACACTAAAACAGCAAAAATATATGTCCATTTGTAGATAACACACAGACTATGCATGGTATGTAAGAGATTGGTTGGGGGAAAAAAAAAAACTAGTTGTGGAAATTACTTTTTTTTTTTTTTCCGCTTTTTGTTTTTTTTTTTTTTTTGGCAGATGAAGAGGACAGTGTAAAAGCACCAAAAAATGAAGAGGTGGATTTTGGTGGAATGATTGCTTTATTGATAGCAGCTCCATTCATATTTTGTTTTTCGTGGATTGATCGCCGTGTTAATGGAAGCTCTATACACGTTTTGTGTCGGACGGGTTGATTGCTGTGTTGATGGTAGGTCTATGCACGGTTTTGTTTATGATAGACTCATCGCTGTGTTGATAGTCGTTCTATACACATTTTGTTTCTGAGAGGTTGATGGTTGATTGCTGTATCATCGCAGCTCTATGATTATGAACGTTTTGTTTTTTGAAGGTTGATTGCTGTATTGATAGCAGCTCTATGAACGTTTTGTTTTGAAAGGTTGACTGCTGTGATGATAGCAGCTCTATGAACGTTTGTTTTTTGAAAGGTTGATTGCTGTGTTGATAGCAGCTCTATGAACGTTTGTGTTTTTGAAAGGTTGATTGTTGTGTTGATAGCAGCTCTATGAACGTTTTGTTTTTGAAAGGTTGATTGCTGTATTGATAGCAGCTCTACTCTCCACACGTTCTGTTTTGGATGGGTTGATTGCTGTGATGACACAGCATCAGTTTCGTAGGTGTTGCTGACTTCTTTGCTTAGCTTCCGATTTTGCTGGTAGGTAAAGCAAGTCTTACTGATTGCTCCTACTCTTTGTGTCGTGTGTCTCTTCATTAAAAAGATGTTGAAGTGGGAGCACATTGAGGGATAGAATGTTAGATGGCTATGTGAACTCGTGAGCATGAAATATGAGGAGGATGCCCCGACTGACTTTTTTCTATTAAAAAAAAAAATTGCTGGCTGTAAAAACAGTTATGCAGCTATCGATTATTCTGATATGCATACAGCTTCAACAAACATTGGCCCTTTATCCTTCGTTTCAACAGTTGCTGCATATGCTCCTTCACACAGACCGTCTATTCCTCATATTGTATCAACGTGTAGTTCGTTTTTACCTTTATTGCTGTACCTTAACCTATTATTCATTTCTTTTTGTCATGGCTTGATTTCTTTTTTAATTCAAAGTCTGCTTATTATTAAATGGTATTGGAACACGCCTTGATATAAAAACAATGTACAAAAAAAAAAAAAAAAAAAACAAAAAAAAAAAAAACACACACACACAACAGAGAAATATAGCAGAACACATTTTATCAAAGGAAAACACTCTACTTGCAATGTTGTTGAAGATACATTTTATAAACAAAAACAGCCCAGGAAAGATAGAACAGAATATAAAACATTTTATTGACAAAACTCTGACACATTTTGATTACGGAGGCGATTTTACACAGCATACGCTGTAAAGAGCACAATTTACCGCGATGACAATATAATAAAACAGTGACTTACAGGAAGAAGCGGCCTGAGAGAGAGAGAGGAGAGCGGAGGAGGGATGGGCGGTGAGAGAGAGAGAGAGGACGACGAACGAAAACGAACGAACGAATTTTATTTTCAGAGGGTAATGGAATAAGCATCACTGCTTTTTTACATCCAGCCCTCCGGGGCCAAAGAAATTTAGGGAAGGAAAAAAAGATATTGATTAATATAAAATAATGGAAAAATCACTCTTAATATGAAAACATAAAAATACAAAAGGACATAAAATCTATGTATACACCGACAGAAGGTGGGGAAATACGGTGGGTGATGGAGGGAGTGGGCTGGAGGGGGAATGGGGGTCCCATAGGAACAGAGGAGGGGAAACACCGACGGAAGGTGTGGGGAGTCTTTGGGTGGGGACGGGCAAACACTGGGAACACCGACGGAAGGTGGGGGAGTCGGGGGGGACAAGTGGGAGTGGGATGGGGTGGGGATGGGGAAAATTAAGAATGAGAGGAGGGGGATGGCATGGAAAAGAATGAAGGAAGAAACTGATAAGGAAAATGAAAGTAAAATTTACACAGGAAGAACAGTTATGTGGTACATCTTTGGGTCTTAAGTGGTGAATGGTAAGATCAGACAGATACATCAAGTACGTAACAAAGATTGGATTCATTTAAACTTACTACTGGGATATTATTCCACACAGCCAGCCCCAGAATAAGCAAGGCTTGATTTGCATATAAATTAATTGATGGGAAAGGGGAGATTTATTTTATTCGAATGACGATGATCATTAGAAGTATAATATATTTATTAAATAGGAAGGAGCACCGCCGTGTAGTATTTTATGCATAAAGAGTGCTTTATTGTACAATAGTTTGGTCTTGAAAAAAAAAAGTTTTTTTTTTTTTAATTTTCCTGAGCTGATACAGTTTTACGGAAAGATTTTTTGAAAGAAGTTCGAAATGCTTCGAC
The DNA here is from genome assembly GCA_016801955.1 of Conus betulinus. Classification (NCBI taxonomy): domain Eukaryota; kingdom Metazoa; phylum Mollusca; class Gastropoda; order Neogastropoda; family Conidae; genus Conus; species Conus betulinus. Next base: position 3,118 of record JADBJO010032259.1, read on the forward strand.
CAAGATAGGTTGTTGTCGATTGCTATTCCTAAGACTCTGTGATTTGAAACCTCTTTGATTTTTTTCGTTACCAATATAAAGGATTGGCAAGTTTTCGGTTACATTTTGACGTTTTTGCCTTGTTGTAATCAACATGAATTTCGTTTTTTTGAGGATGCAGAGACATGTGATTGAGTTGTGTCCATTTAACGAGAAAGGTTGACATTTTTCTGAATACCAAGGTAGACTTGCTGAGCATTAGAATTATTAGTGTCAATAGTGGTATCATCGGCAAACATTTCACAATGAGAAGTCAAGGTTAATGGTAAATCATTAATATAGAATAAGAAGAGCAGTGGACAAAGGGACCGAGCCTTGTGGCACACCAAAGTTATTGGGAATCAAAGTAGAATAACAATCATTTAATAAAACTGATTGTTGCCTGTTGGAAAGGAAGGATGAAATGAGTTTTAGTGTCGGAAGTTAGTCGATAAATAGTTAACTTTTCTGAGCTGAGCAAAAGTTCATGATTAATGACATCGAAAGCTTTAGCAAATCCACGAAGAGTACTCCGGAAAAGTGTTTCTTGTTTATGTTTGGAAGCCATCGATCAACTATCTTGGTAAAAGCTGTTTGACAAGAATGATTCTCTCTAAATCCGGATTGATTAGGGTGTAGTAGATCGAATTTTTTGACATGAGAAAGAAGACACTTTTTTATGTATTGTTCTAATGGTTTTGTTCGGCTGGATTCCTGTATAAAAAAAAAAAAATAGAGGTATGGGCTTGTTATACTTCAGTTGTATTTCGATCCAAATAGTTTCTATGTGATGCTGTTCAAGGTAATCAATTCTTTGAACTTTAATTGACTGATGGACATACACTATTATGCCAGTTTCTCCTTTCTGAATGGGGGTCTTTACGAATTATATTATAGCCTGGAATTGAAAGGTCACTATTAGATATAAAAGGAGATAAATGGGATTCTGAAAAACCAAATATGTGAAAATGTTTGCCCGAATTTGATAATATGGATGATATTTCAGTAATCTTGTTTATACCATGATTAATATTTAGATGCCCCACTCTAAGTCCATCCTCGGTTAGCCAAGGGCTACCACGTTCTGACATCATACAGGCTAACAAGGAAAACACGATCCACTATACAAGTGAGAAAAAATACAAAAATCAGTGAATACTGTAACGCAAACAATAATACAAATTTCAAAGCAGCAATAAACGAAGCGCTGAAAGAAAATCCCAGCCAGTAACAAAGGCAAAATATCAATGCAAAAGACAAAATGAAGTATTCTCCAAAAAATAAACACAAGCGCAATTATCAGTCTGTTTCGCTCTTATCAATTCACAGACCACTGTCAAAACCTCGGTAGCAAGTCAAACCAGGGAGAAAAAATTCAAAGATCAGTGAATACTGCAACGCAAACAACAATACAAATTTTAAAGCAGCAATAAAACAAAGCGCCGAAAGAAATCCCAGCCAGTAACAAAGGCAAAATATCAATGCAAGAGACAAAACGAGACCACGGTCAAAACCTCGGTAGCAAGTCAAGCAAGAATCAATGCCGAGCCCGGTGATGTCACACACACACACACCACACACACACACACACACACACACACACACACACACACACACACACACACACACACACACACACACACACACACACGCGCGCGCGCGCGCGCGCGCGCGCTCACGCACGCACACACATCACGCGCCGTACGTGTAAGCACGTATGGGTTGAAAACATTGTTAAGCTTACACATTGGCAAAGGCATTTCTATTCTTGACACAGGAGTGAATATAAATCATGTGGAAACATAAACCCACATACATATTTAGTACCCCTTTCCACCTCCACCCCAACCCCTTCCATCGCCTCTCCTCTCTCTCTCTCTCTCTCTCTCTCTCTCTCTCTCTCTCTCTCTCTCTCTCTCTCTCTCTCTCTCTCTCTCTCTCTCTCTCTCTCTCTCGGATATACGTCCATGGTAATGTTTTCTTTGATTTAAGGAGGAGATACGTGTTGTTGGGAAAGTAGCTGAGATGCCATCCTGAACAGTTCGAGAGCATAATGATTATTCGTGTGATTGGAACCCACTGAGGTGTTATAAACGGGTTGAATGGGAATGTTAGAGGGATACTGCATGTTTGGGAAAAGCAGGGGAAGGATTACCATGATAACTCCTTTCCTGTCTGAAATACGTGGATGGGGGTGAATTATGGCCAATTTTATTCATATCATTAGGGAGAATGGTGTCGGGAGGGTAATGATGTGGGGATGGATTCCTGATAATTTTTATTCATCATCAGTGGGAAGGGTGTTGGACGGGTAATGATTTTGGGGAGTTCTGTTAATTATATCGACGTCATCAGGGGGGAAGGTGTGGGAAGGGTAATGATTTGCAGAGCGCAGGTCTGTCTGTCTGGGTCTTGGATTTAGAGATGGGTAATGGAACAGAGAAGAAGGGTGTGGGCAGTCTGTGGGGACTGGATCAGTGTTTGGTGGGAATTCACGATGGAGAGGACGAGAATCGTAGGCACCAGTAGTATTATCAAATCCAGTATCTGTACTGCGTTGATGGCTCCTCCGCTGAGGACCATCAATAAAGACGTTATTGGTGAAGGACGGCATTCTGGATGAGCTCCCTTGGGCCGGCTGAGGCACGTCACCTGATGGACCTCCACGCCACGGTGACTTGAGGTTGGCAGCCAGTCTGCCAGTTCCTTTGGCGCTAGGGTGGATCAGGTCCTGATAGAGGGCCAGACGAGGGGCCCCTGAATGAGTGGTGAATGTGGAGTCGTGGTCAATGAACGACTCTCCCAGGTGGTCACAGACAGCCTGTAGATGGCGGTTGGATGGGCGGATCGAGTTATTCAGGTGATGTCGACCTCTGGCAGGAACGATGGAACTGAAGGACAGTTTGGCGTTGGGGAGAGATCTCACAGCATCGGGACACAAGTCGCATCCAGACGTCCTTCTGGACAGGACCAGCAGGACAGGAGTTCACCCCGACATGGACAGTAACGTGACTAATGTCAGGGAAATATTTCAGGGACAGCAGCCAGGAAAACAATTCATGTACCTGCATCCCCAAAAGAGAGAGAGAGAGAGAGAGAGAGAGAGAGAGAGAGAGAGAGAGAGAGAGAGAGAGAGAGAGAGAGCTGGGTGGGGAGGGAGAGCTGGGTGGGGGATAGAGATTTAACAACAAAAAGAAGAGGACGAAGAAGTACAAGAGAGAGCTGAACTATAAGCTAGTCTTTTTGTAGGCACATATGTCATTGATACTAGGGTGAGTATGGGTTGCGTGAACATATTTGATAATTTCCACTGTAAGCTTTATACCTCGAACTTGAATTTCAATCGTTTATTCTTGTTTTTGATCGTAAAGGGAATCACTTCTAAAATTGTACTGATAGGTAAGATGTGGATCCTGCAATCGATCGACAAGTTAGTTATTAATTTAGGTGACTTACACAGCGCCGTGTCTTTGGAACTGTTACTTGGTATCTGAAAGGAAAGAAGAGGTTTCTTGCCGTTGGAAAATTTAAAGACAAATGGGGTTTGTGAACCCGGAATGGCTGTTTTTTTTTTTTTTTTTTTTTTTTTTTTTTTTAAGCAAATTGGTCTTCAGTATGACCTGAAAGAGAAGTTTGTGAAATAGGCAAATGAATTAAGGTATGTGACCTAATATATGTTTTTTTGCTAAATTAGTATTAATATTTGGGTATAAAACGGACAACTTGTTCAATAAAAGGGGAAACAAATGATGAAACCCACTCATGTCAAAAGAAGTGAAGCACAGATAGAAAGAAAAAAAAATAACATATACCGGGAAAGAAACTTAAAATTGTATTCTGGTTTGTTGTATTGAAAGAAAGGAGTCAGTTGTGATGTTGCGTGCGGGGGCCATGAGTGTCTCTGTGCATGTGAGTGTGTATATGGGGACCGTCATGTCGCAATACAGAATACATGTTATCGAGGAACCAGCTCTATCTAATATATAGGTTCACAGAACACATTTTTGAAAAAGAAACAAGTCTACAAATGTAGAATGGTTATTAAAAAAAGAAAAACGCCTAGTAGACTGCCATGTTGGTACAAACTTTTAATGCCGTGTTCATCTCACAATTGTTTCCATCGCCTGCTGAAAGAAGCACTGGTCCTCACAGGTCACAACTTCCTTATCTGTGCTGCAAGCAGGTGAAGCTGTCTACGTTGTTGGGCTGTGTTCCCTCAAATTCAATGATACACTCTGGAGGGGCCACGGTTGGTGCATTGTGAAGCATGACCTGTCTTCTGCAGGGGGGATTGTCATTGCACAGATGTTGGGTGCTGACAACAAGCATACGGCAGGTTCCTGCAAGGCTGCCTCGTTCATTGCTGCGAGGGCACAGTCGTCTGTGACCAGGAAGTCTCTCACCAAGGCCTCAATGACTTTGCTTTTACCTTCAAATCAAAACGTTGACCATAACATCTGTGGTGGACAGCAATTCCTGCATCAGTGGAGGACAGAGTAGCAAATGGCATGGCAGCAAACATGATGCTGAGGAGTATGGATACCACGAAATCCTTGTTCCACGCTATTGGAGAGTGGAAAGTGTCAGATAGAGAGCAGATGTCCACAATTCATCATGGAATGTTCTCATGGACAGTCAGGCCTGGACAAGGTGGCCCATGAATTTTTAAATCCTTTCTCAGTTCTACGAACATGACACAAGACATTCTGTTTCTGCTCATGGTACTTTTCCTTTATCTGCTGGATTGTGAAGATCATATTAATCGTTCCACCATTGCTCTCAAAGTCACACTCATTCTCAGATACGACATGATCTGAAGAGCTTACTCCAGCGTGGAGAATGTCGCCATTTTATGTGAGGAGGGACTGTCAGCTTACTGAACAGGAGCTGTAGCAACGAGGCATACACACCTGAAGCTATGCTCTGAAGATTTGCTCATCTGCATACTGTTGCAATTCTAAAACCTTTGCTGCTTATTCTTTACCTATCGTAACTCAGTTAGGACTTTGCTATTAATATATGCGAGATTGTCTTGCTTGGCAGATAAACGTTTTTCAGCTAGCCAGCTGGTGAAAGCTTCCTCATTTTTGTTTTTGGTGATGGCTAGACCATGCATGTCGCAAAATGTAATGCGGAAGCTGCCCGTATGAATTCTCCTGTCGTATGCCATAGGGTCCATTGACATTCGGCCAGAACTGGGAATGTCTTAGGGTACTGAAGTCTCCTTGTAGCAGAGCTTGTCGTCTCCTGGAAGTGACTGTACCAAACTTGTAAGGCTAAGGTAAAACAGTTCTAGTTTTTTTGTTGTTTTTTATACGCTAATTAATGTCAGCTGAATCGTTCCTTTTAGGGCAGTCTTATCGTCATGCAGTCACTAGGAACGAAGAGGTAATTAGCGTCAGCTGAACCGTTCCTTTAAGGGCAGTTTTATCATCATGTAGTCACTTGTAGGATCAAAGAGGTAAGTAACTGTCTGTTTGTCTTTTGCATTCATTATTTTGAAAGTTATTTGTCCTACATGAAGAAGACCCGACACGTCAAAATGCATTGTGTTGGTTTTGCCATTTCTTTGGTCCTTCGGAAGATGGCCTAGTACTTTTATTTTTGCTGCTGTAGTTGATGACCTACCAGCGCTGTTCAACGTTCTGGTCTATCAGTTCTTTCTGTGTAAGAAAGTCTTGTTGCTCCAGGCTCAGACATGCAGAGAGCGTTTCCTGTGGGTTGCTCTTAAATGTTTTGTGGAATTTGTTTTAAGTTTTGACTGCGATTGTACATGTATAGTCACCTGCATGATGCTGACAGGCTAGTTGAAGTAAGCTTTTTTGGGGTCACCTTTTCTAGATATTTCCCCCATAAGGAGTGGGGGCAGTTCTGTCCATCAAGAGCACTGCTACATCAGCAAGGTGGCTGCTTTAATAGTCAGACAATGACTGTTCTACACCGACTGCCTGAGAGCAGTCCATGGCTAGCAGCTTTCAGTGCCATCTAACGTCTGCCGTTTACCCATCGCCCATGGGCTTGGTAAAAAGGAAGGAAGGGAACGGAACCACTAAGGCAAACGGTGTATGAGAACTGTCGGTCACCCAAAACACACGACCGACCCCCCCCTACCCCCCCTCCCCCCCGCCCCTTAGGCCTGGCAGCTGCTCTAGGCAAGAGAGATGCGGATGTAACGTGTTGACAATGACAGGGCTGCAGGAGCTGCTGGAAAGAAGATGCCGTTTATCATCAGACCACCATAGGGGCTTAATTCTGGATTTTCTGCAATTATTTAATCTTACATTTCACACAATGGATATACACACAAGGCGGCGTTGGTTTGAAATCAGAGAGCGCCTTCTCCTAGATGAACTACCCTCCTAGGCAGATAAGCTCCATCTACTCAAAGCAACAGGTTTTATGACACCAATGACCCGCCGTCACCCTCCTTCTGTCAGTAAAGCACGGTTCTCTCCAGGCTTAAGAGGCCATTGGAGATCAGGAGTTGGACTTCGGTTATCAGAAGTTACTTGAGGCGCATGCCATTCGGAGCATTGTAGAGGCAGTGGGAGTTATCTCCACTGCTATTTTTTGTGTTCAGTCCTATTGTTTTATAATACAAAATCTGCAGTGTTTTTCCTTGACCTGGCTCAGCAACTGTGTGCTACTCTGTGTTTTCAGCATTTGGAATGTCATGTTGCTGACTGACTAATCTATCGCTTTCATTGTTCCAGGACAGCCAAAGTTACTGTGTTGCATTCAAATATCCAAATTCTCTGAATGTGTTTTATTCTATGCTGAAGGTATTCCATGTTCATGTCTTGATTCATTTGAAGGATGGTAGATAGTAGTATGATCAACGACCAGCCGTACGAACTACGGCTACAACACATGCAGACAATGAAATGCAGCACATGTGACATGGTTTCCTTCTGATTTCATCGGCAATAACGATAAAGACGCCCACACATGACCAAGGGACCCGTCCCTCTCCAGCCCTACATCCCTTCCCGAATCCCTCCATCCACACACTGATGTATGCAAGTTGATTGTGCGCGCGCGCGCGCGCGCACACACACACCACACACACACACACACACACACACACACACACACACACACACACACACACGCACACGCACACAAACAAACAAACACACACACACACACACACACACACACACACACACACACACACACACACACACACACACACACACACACACACACACACACACACACACACACACACACACACACAACAAACAAACAACAAACAAACACACACACACACACACACACACACACACACACACACACACACATATATATATATATATATATATATATATATATATATATATATATATATATATATATATAAAACAAAAAAAACTTAAGCTCAGACACCATTACTCATTCTGTTTGAATACAACGTACAGAACAGAAACGATTTTTGGACAATGGTAGGAAAAGAGACAGGTTAGTTGGGAGACGAGGGGGGTGGGGTGGGGGGGGGGTGGGGAGAAACACGGGGGAGAAACATGGGAGAGAGGGGACCGGGCCAGAGGGGAGGGGGAGGGGGGTAAAACGATTTTCTCGAATGCAAGCCAAACCAAAACAAATCCAAAGTGAAAACACAAAAAGGCTGCCTATAACAAACATAGGATATCCCGTTTAAAAAAAAAGGCGCGGGGGGGGGGGGGGGGGGGGGGGGGGACGTAGCAAAAAGGCATGGGAAGGCTAGAAGGTGGTGGTATCTAGAAGTATACTGCTGATGTATTTACTTCTTTTTTTTTTCGGCTCGACGCATATTTGTAGACCCTGTTAGTTACTAATATGTTCATATTATTTATGTTTCTAGGTACATGTTCAATGTGATGGGTTAGAATTGAATTTTCTTTTAATGGACGTTGCTTCTTTGAATGGTTTATTTGATGTTAAAAAAAAAAAATGCTCACCAGATGCACCCCCCAGAGAGAGAGAGAGAGAGAGAGAGAGAGAGAGAGAGACGGAGAGAGGAGAGAGAGAGAGAGAGAGAGAGAGAGAGAGAGAGAGAGAGAGAGAGGAGGGAGAGAGAGAGAGAGAAGAGAGAGAGAGAGAGCAATGCAAACATGGGTTCACCTAAAAAAAAAAAAAAACAAAAAAAAAAAAAAAAAAAAAAAGTCACAGAACCATTCCAATTCAGAAAAAAAAAAAAGAAACGTGAAATTATGTTGCGAATATGCATAACGAAAGGGAACAGCAATATGCGTAACTCTTCGTGGTGGGGGGAAGGAGGGCAGTGCACAGAGGAGGAGGGAGGGAGGGAAAGGAAGATCACATGACGAAGACTTGATTCCATGCAGTTTATGAGGTTTTTTTTTTGTTTTGTTTTGTTTTTTTGTTTGTTTTTAACGTGATTCCTGTGCTCTTCTTCATTGCAAAATTTAAAAAAAAAGGTGGTGGTGGTGGTGGTGGGGGGGGGGGGGGGGGGGGGGGGGTAGAGAATGCTACGAAACGAACGCAGAGATTTCTTTTCTTTTTTTTTCATCTGCTTTCTTTTCCTTGTCTTTCTTACGCTTTTCCCCTCTCTCTCTCTTCTTTCTTTCTCTTTTTCTTACTCTTTTCCGTACTGAATTTTCCGTGCTTTTTCCTTGCCTTCCATCGTGTCCTTGATAACAACGTGCACACGGAATGGGCCTCAACTTCATTTTGGAGTCGGCAATGGCATTGATAACATTCGCCGGAAACGAACATAAACAAATCACAATCAACAACAACAACAACAACAACACAAACAACAACAACAAACAACACAACAACAACAACAACAACAACAACAGCAACAACAACAACAAAGGAAATCAGTTATGTTTGAACATGAGGCAGAGAGCATCTTGTATCTTTGACACATGTGTAGCAACTGTAAAGCACACTATCTTTAACTCGCATACATAATGGAAAAGTCGGTAGGGAATAACTGTTGAAAGGTCTTCCTTCACAACGCCTAATTTGGTTCAGTAAAAACAAAATCAGTTGGGCACTCTCTGTACAACTCTTTCTCTCTCTCTCTCTCTCTCTCTCTCTCTCTCTCTCTCTCTCTCCTCTCTCCTCTCTCTCTCTCTCTCTCTGGTCTCTGTCCTCTCTCTCTCTCTCTCTCTCTCTCCTCTCTTCTCTCTCTCTCTCTCTCTCTCTCTCGATTCTACGGAATTCCCTTGCCGGGCGGTGAGAACACATTACGGTCAGGAAAGGAAGGTTTGTATTTAAAGTGAATCAACTAAACTGACCATATTTTGCTGTCGACTAAATCTGTACATGTACGCTGATCTCACACACACAACACACACACATCTCCAACACACACAAACAGCCACACTTTACACCCACACAACACAACACACAGTGAACACGACGCACACTTTTAAACGCAACGCACGCAGACGCGCACAACACCGCGCAGCAAACAACACACACACACACACACGCGCACTCACGCCCCGCGCGCGCGCACACACGCACACACACACACAACACACCACACACACACACACACACACACCACACACAACACACATTTGTGTTTTTGTAAATGAGTAATGCTGTTTTTTATATGTTCTAAGTAATTAAATGAGTAGTCTTTATCAGCCCGCACCAAACAAACATATGTTGTAGTGTTTTCTTAATCGCACCAGACGGTTTGCTTTAAAAACTGATTGACTTCAGGTAAAGAAACCCGTGGCGCACTTTTGATTTCTGACTCCTCTCTTTGCGTATCTATCAGATAGCTCATTGCCACAAATACCGCAATGCGATCGAATCCACACAGAAGGTGACAGTCAGTTCCTTTACATATCAAAACATTATATAAGATGGCATATTTTATTTACAAGAAAGTTTGTTCGAAAACGGTATTTGGACATTTTATGGGTTTGCAGAAAGACATTGAATCCACAGAAATAATTACTTTTAAAATATTGATTGTTTGGCAAGTCGGCTAAATGTGACACAACGCTGGGAATAACAGCTATCATTTCGGCGACAAATATTGATCTGTCTTTTTCCGATGGAATTTATCTTTTAAACCTTAAATGATCGTGACATTTTCTAACAGTGGTTGTGTCAGAACTAAGAAAGAGTGGACAGTTACTGTGAACATGTTATCCTGAAGGGTAAGCAGTGCTGATTCTACCTAAGAAAGAGTTGACAGTCCACTGTAAAACGTGTTATTCTGAACAGTAAGTGGTGTTTTATGTCTACCTAGTTTCTTTGGGCCTAGCGCTTTACATCCAATGGTTTTCAACCAGGTTTTGCATAGTTAAAGAGTAAAATTAAGTTAGGAGGCAGATGGAAATTCAGTCTCTGTTTCTCTACCTCTTATAAACCTCACTTCTAGTTTGATTTTAGACTATTTCTTTTTGTCCTTCCGATTCATTTATTGCTTTATTCGTCTTTGTTCAGTTTTAATTATTCACGTCACAGTGGTCTACCAATACACCCTCAACCTCCGCTTGTCTCCCCACACCCCCCTTAAATTTCGATCTTTCCTCGTATATCTTACTGCATTGTTGTTATTTTTGTCATCTGAAGAAGACCTCTAGGTAGAACGCTATTGAAAATAGTATAAACAATTCAATGGTATACCTGCAAAGATCCGTACTGGTAGGAGATTGTAGCAGACAAGAAGAAGGCGAGGGAACGAGAGAGAGGGGGAGGGAGGCGAAATTTGTCTGTTAACGCTCTGCAGTGGATTTTTTTTTTTTTTTTTTTTTTTTAAGTCAGGGACAAAATGAAAATTCCCCCGCACTCGTTGAACTGGAAAAAAAAAAAAATGCCAGGCAATACAAAATATATCTGCCTTTAAAAGGGATTGCGATGGTTCCCTTATGCAGCAGTGAAGAGTTTTCATATTTTCTTAATTTCATGTTCCCAGTTTTTACATCTTCAACCTCCTGCTGCCCCCCCCCCCCCCCCCCCCCCTGCCCCTCCTTAAGTTCAAAGTTTTGCCAAAGTCATTACTATGAAGACAATTTAGTTGTTGGCCTGCGCTTGTTTTTCCCCCACTATTAGATTGTTCGTCTTTGATACACTTTTTTTTTTTATTCCAGAAAAAAAAGAACGAACCTGAAATACGACCTATACCATAAACTTCCTGTAAAATGTATGCGTGCGCGCGGTGTGTGTGTGTGTGTGTGTGTGCGTGTGCGTGTGTGTGTGTGTGGTGTGTTTGTGTGTGTGTGTGGTGTGTGTGTGTGTGTGTGTGTGTGTTTGTGTGGTGTGTGTGGTGTGTGTGTAAATGTAGCCAGGCAGAAAAAGTTACAACACATAAATGATACAGAAACATAGAGACCAGGCATGTACTGGCTTTCCATTAAAATCTTTAATCTGCGCCCTTTCCTTCACAAACATCAGGTTATGTATCAGAGAAAACAGCACATTCAGTGGCTACATGACTGATCTGCCATTGTCTGTGTTTGCATGTGGGAGGCAAAAGAGGGTCAGGGGTGTGGTGTGTTGGGTGGATGCGGTGTGAGTAGGGTGCGGGACAGCTGTGAACTCCACACTCAGTTCGTTTACAACTCGTACTCAGCTACTTACATTCTAGAATTTGGAATTATTGTGACAAAAAATCATACTGGAAACTGAATTGGAAACGAATTCCCAGGCCATTGAAATGAAATTTAGAAAGAGATATATCACAGTTTTTGTTTGTTTGTTTGTTTTTTTTCTCAAATTTCTTGAAAGACTGAGACGTCCAACATTTGGAGCATTGGGACACAAATAAGGTGAAAATATCCCAGAAATATTCAAACCTCACATAGACACACATACACACACGCATCCGCGCGCGCGCGCTCGCGCGCACACACACACACACACACACACACACACACACACACACACCACCACGCCGCGCGCGCGCGCGCGCGCCCAATAACCATCATCATCATCATCTCACATTTTCATGACCATGTATAATCATATTAACCTAGAAGTTGCACCAGCTAAGAACATGAAAATAGCCATGGGAGTGAAAAAATTCAATTGAAATAAAAATATTACAGTACATTCCAAAACGTATTTCGACTCTCTCTCTCTCTGTCTCTCTCTCTCTCTCTCTCTCTTGAAAACTTGAAACTTTCTTTATTGTCACTAAACACCATTAAAGGATTTATGGACACAAGAAGGCGATGATCAAACAACTCATCGTCCAAGGAAATAATAATTTGTTCTTTTTACATAAAAAGTCATTATGTAAAGCAGTCATATACATATTTCGCAATTTCAACCTGAAGGTCATCATTAGACATCAAAGTACTTATTTTCAATGAGGTAGTTTATGATACGTTTTTTTAAACGTATTCCTGATTTTATCGTAACGTTTACAAGAGTCTAAGAAATGTACCTCGTTCTTCTATTATATTGCAAGTTGTACATTTCCTGTCTTCACGCTTAATATGGGAATACATGGAGTTAGGTTTCCTACTTCCGGATATCACTGCGAAGTATTTTATATTACTGTTTGCTGATGATGTCTCATTTGTATCTACTACAACCAAGTGGCCTACAAAATCAGTTGAATGTATTAAAGAACCTGTGTGTAAATACAGGATGGGAAACTAGCTGTAAATATCAAACAAAATAAAGTTATAGTATTTAGAAAGAGGAGGATATTTAGGAAGCATGAGAAATGGTTTAACGCGGAAAGACGGAAGTTTGTGAATAATTATTGCTAGCTAGGGTTTAATTACCACTATGATCAGTTTGCCAAAAAAAAGGGTACA